>WKFP01013461.1:182910-197465 GCA_011057875.1 Pterocles orientalis | reverse complement strand
CCCTGTCCCTGTCCCCACACCCAGTGCCCATGGCTGGCTGTCACACCTGTCCCCTCGCCTGGTCCCTGTCCCCACACCCAATGCCCATGGCTGGCTGTCACACCTGTCCCCTCGCCTGGTCCCTGTCCCCACACCCAGTGCCCATGGCTGGCTGTCACACCTGTCCCCATGCATGGTTCCTGTCCCCACACCCAGTGCCCATGGCTGGCTGTCACACCTGTCCCCACGCCTGGTGTCTGTCCCCACACCCAGTGCCCATGGCTGGCTGTCACACCTGTCCCCATGCCTGGTCTCTGTCCCCACACCCAGTGCCCATGGCTGGCTGTCACACCTGTCCCCACACACACAGGGCTCCGTTGGCAGCATCCCCGCGTGCCCGTGGGGCCACACACGCTGCCACCAGGGCCACCCCCAGGGACGTCCCCGGCCGCAGCATCCCCATCCCGCGGGGTCTCGGGGCGCCCGCCCTGGACCCCATCCCCGGGGCAGAGGCGCCGCAGCCGAAGGAAATCCTTCCCCCTCCCCCCCATGGCTCGGCCTTTCTTCTCCGCTCCCCCCGCCTCTAATTCTTTTTCCTCTCCCGTAATGAGGGGATTACAAGGCAAACTCCAGCAGGACGCCTTTGTGGGGAGACAATCTGAGTGGGGAAGGCAGTTCGGGGCTTTGTCCGCCGCCGCCCCCCCGGACCCGCGCTGGGGGGACATTTAGAGCAATTACTTGTCCAGAAAGTAACTGTCAATCATTCTTAAAGGGGAAGGCCTCCAATTAATAACCTCGTCTTAATCCTTTGGACTCATTTCCAATCTGCGGGGCCTTGGTGACATCTGCAACACTAAATAAAGATTCTCCCGAGCCTTAGCACGGCGGTTCTGTGACAAATAAGAAGACTAGAGGCAACTTTGGCTGCCAAAGCTGCGAGATTGGTGAGGTTGAGCCGCTTGTTTGGTTCCCAGGAGGGACCGGCAAAGTTAAATACTCCTGGAAAAGCCGTGCTGGGCCAGCAGGTAACGCGCCTTTATCGCGATTCGGGAGGAAGCGCCGGGGAAAGATGCTGAAAAAGGGAGCGAGTGTCCCCGGGGTGCGGCCGGGGCAGGGGCTGGCGCTGGCACCCTCACCTGGGCTCCGGAGCGGGGCCGGGCGCCCGCCAGCATCGCTGGCACCCATTCACACCTGGGGACTGGGGACAGGAGCCACCCACGCTCCCCGTGGCCCGTCCCAGGCAGCATGAGCCCAGGGGACCAACTCCTGGCACCCAGCCGGGCTCTCAAAGGCAAAAACATGGGACCCAGGAAAAGCGGGGGCTGTCCCTGGGCTGTCCCCCCCGCATCCCCCGCTGCCGGGGGACACCGCTGCTCCTCACTGGTGCTCGGTTGCTTTCCAGCACTGGGGAAGCAATTTTATTTTTTTTTACCCACTTCAACCAGGGCTCGATGCCTTTTCTGTTGCCTTTTCAAGTGTCTTTAATAACAGGTGTCGTGTCCCCCCCCCAGGAAAACCCCGGCTCTGGGCACCGAGGGGATGGGGGAAGAACCCTGCCCAGGCGCCCGTCCTTGCGGGTCCCGGCACAGTTTTAAAGATTAAGGGCTTAAACCCAAAAATTGCCGCTGGGATGATGGCGGCTGCAGGAAAATGTCCTGTGGGAGCAGGGACGCCACCCTCCCGCTGCACCCGCTCAGCCCTGACTGTTTTGGGGCAGAATTCCCGAAACACGGGCAGCAAAGGCTCCCAGGGCCAGTCCCTGGAGGATGGGGACCACGGGTTGGCCTGTGCCAACGTCCCCCAGCCTGACCCTGCCGGTGTCCCCCTTCCACGCCCAGGGACAGCCATGGCCACGGCCAGGCTGAGGCAGAGGGGGTGGGGGTGTAGGGGGGCTCAGCTCTCGCACCCCCATCCCGCCGGGTCTGGTGCTGCTGTCCTGCTGCCGGGCGGCTGCCGCTCGGTTATTTATTTTGCCATTTTTGGGTTATTTTGCCGTTCTTCACCTTGCTCTGCTCCCCGGGGGTTTGCAGCCTCCTTTCAGACGGCGTCAGGGTGGGGGGAAGGTGGCCACTGCCCCCAGCCCTGGCCCTGGCCTCCATCGCCGCACGTTGCCCCTGTCCCCCCCATTGCCCCACCTCTTCTCTCCTCCCGCTCGCCCCATCTTGTTCCCAGCCCCCCCAGAGGCCAGTCTCACCCATCCCCCCCAGTGCCCATCGCACCCCCAGCCCCAGCTCCCCCCAGTCCCCCAGCCCGAACTCCCCCCAGTGCTCAGTGGGGCCAAGCGGGGCAGCCAGGGAGCCCCGGTGGGGTGCTGAGTCCCCGGGGGTTGCGTGCCCCAGGCGGGGGCTCGGGGTGCTCACCCCCTCTCCCCTCTCCTTGCAGGTGCGGAGCCGCGCAAATGAGAAGCAGGTGAGTGAGAACGGGGTGGTGGGGGGGACCCCGTCCTCTTCCTGCGTCCCCAGCCCCAGGACACGCCATGACACTCACAGTGTGGCAGCGGGGTGATCCCCCCAGCACCCACCCACCCTTGCCTCGGAGCACCCCAAGATGTAGCACCCAGCACCCCCGCGGCACCCCAGGGGCACCCTGAGACTGCAGCCCCCCTGCAGCCGGACCTGCCCCGGGGCTACAGGTCACCCTACGAGGGGCCACAGGTGGCCCACAGCTCCCGCAGCGCACACAGCACTGCACATACACACACTGCACACAGCCCCTGCGCCTGCACGGCACACGCTGCACTGCAACACACACTGCAAACATTGTGCACGGGGCACGCTGCAAACACTGTTCACAGGACACTCTGCAAACACCGTGCACGGCACATGATGCATTTGCAACACACGCTGCAAACACTGTGCACGGGACACAGTGCATGTGCAACACACACTGCAAATGCTGTGCATGGGACACACTAAACATGCAACACACGCTGCAAACACCGTGCACGGGACACGCTGCAAACACCGTGCACTGCACACACTGTGTGCACAGCCTCGGGCACGCACTGCATACCCTGCATGTGTAACACACTGCAAATGCTGTGCACTGCACACACTGTATGCACAGCCCCTGGGCACACACTGCCTGTGCTATACACACTGCACCCACCACACTGCACCCGCTGCACAGCCTGCACATGCCGCACACGTAGAGCGTACGCTGCAGAGGCACCAGTCTCAGCACTGACAGGCACAGGGCACAGACTGCACGTCGGGTGCACTGCACATGCTGCACACACAGGCACTGCGCACGCTGCACACCTGCACGCACAGGGGGCACTGCACTGCACGGCATGTGCTGCACGCTCTGCATGCACGACCACTGCACACACTGCACACAAAGACACCGTACACACTGTGCAGACACTGCACACACACTGCCTGTGCTGCCTGCTCACAGCTGCTGTGAACAGATTCACGCTGAGCGTGCACATCACACCCACCCTGTACACTGCACACACTGTGCTCCTTGCACACCACACTGAGCTGTGTATGCTGCACACACACTGCACACACACTGCACGCACACTGCACTCCTTGCACTCCTTGCACACACACTGCACACACACGCTGCGCTCTGCATGCTGCAGGTGCAGGCAGTGCATTGTGCACACTGCATGCACAGCACATGCACACTGCACCCTGGGCAATGTGCGCTACACTCACACTGCACACACTGCACGCAGCGGGCGTGTGACACAAGCTGCCCTGCACGCACGCACCCGCCACCTTGTGCTGCACCCACTGCGCCCGCACCCTCCTGTGCCCCACCGTGTGCACTCCTGGGTGCACCCCAAGCACCCCACGCCTGCCCGCGCGAGTGGGCTGCACGCTGTGCGCGTCCCTGTGTGCACAGACACACGCTGCTGCTCCCGTGCCGCCCGCTGCGCACACGGGCCCCCCCCGCACACGCCGTGCAGACGCCCCAGCGCAGCCTGAGCAACACCTGACACCCCCCTGCGTGCTGCCCTCTCGGGACCCCCTGTTCATTCCCCCTCTGAATTTCCCTTCCCTCCCCCTGCCCGTTTGGGCACAAGCCACATTTGTGCTGCTGGGTCTGGGTGGCACAGCACCTTCCCCTGGGCAGAATTCCCCCGGGATCACGGGTTTCTGCCCCGTTCCCACGTTTGCCTGCAGCCTCATGGTAGCAAGGGGCCGTTAATCCCCAGCGAGCACTGCGGGAATGTTTTGGATGCTGGATAAAGTCTCAAAGATGAGACTTTGCAAGGGTTGAAAATGCTTATACATGTGCAGAGCAAAGGCTGTTAGCCAGGGGATGTCATCAGGTGTCTCCAGCCGCGCTCGGGGACCAGCGTTGGGTCCTCCAGTGGCTCAGGGCCAGACTCGTTCCCGAGGGGCTGGAGGAGAGGGGCTGGGAGGGGGGAGCCAGCCTGGGCTTGGGTCCCTCTGTGCCAGGCAGCGGGGGGATCGGGTCTGCTCTCAGCGATGCTGCTTCCATAAAATCTTCGACTTGAGGCGAAGTTCAGCTTCTAGGTTCAGGTGGGTGCGTTGGCCCAGTCACACCTCCCCATAGGGCCGAGCACAGGGTCCCCAGGGCTCCTGTCGCCAGGACCCCCGGTCAGCCCCTGGGACGCCACGGCCCTGGGATCACACTGCGGCGGAAGAGAAGATTACACCTTTGCATAACCTGTTCCTGGGGCTGCCCCGTCCTCCGATCCATCCGTCCATCCAGCCACTTGTCCATCCATCCCTGGCCTGAGGTTGCATGGGGGGTCCGATGTCCCTGCGCCCCAGCTAACCCCTGAGGTCCCCTTGCAGGTGCCACCATGTTCCTGAATAAGTGTGAGGGGGACCTGGGTGAGCTGCAGAAGCTGGGGGACAGCGACGGCACCCCGCCAGCCACCACTGAGGAGGAGCAGCCCAAGAAGAAGCACCGGAGGAACCGCACCACCTTCACCACCTACCAGCTGCATGAGCTGGAGCGCGCCTTCGAGAAGTCCCACTACCCCGACGTCTACAGCCGCGAGGAGCTGGCCATGAAGGTCAACCTGCCAGAGGTCCGCGTGCAGGTAGGGAGGACACCTGGTGGCCTCGGCACTCCAGACAGAAGGGACCACCCCAGTGCTGGAGACCTTTGCTCTGCTCCCAGCTCCCCTGCTGCTGCCTCGCTCTGTGCCTCAGTTTCCCCATTGCTCGAGACGGGAGCAGCATCTCCACAGAGCCAACTTCTCCTGCCAGAACCTGAGAAGAGATTCAATGGCTGAGCCTCATTCCCCCACGAGGTCCCAGCTTAGCTCCTGCCCGTCTGGGCAGGGACGTGGCTTTTAGAGATTTTTTTTCCCATGCTGATGGCGGCAGCTCCCATCCCTCCAGCTGCCCCTGCAGGAAAGCAGCCAGTCCTCAGCTGCTGGTGACCAATTCCGGGTCTTTAGGGCTGGGAAAGCACAACTTCCTCATGGATTTGGGGGCTTTAGGCTTGTCAAAGCAGGGCTGGGGGGGGGTCTCGCTCCCTAGGCACAGCCCAGGGAACAGCCTGGGGTCCCGCTGGTCGGCTCCCCTCTGCTCCTGGGATTGATGGGGCAAGACCAGGGCAAGGGAAAGGGTCGGGGAGCTGGAGGTTGAAGAAGTGGCAAACTCACTGCGAAGCGAAGCAGCAATCCCCTTAAAAATGAACTGGGTTTTCCAGGCCTCAGCCCCAGCCCAGAAAAACACATCCTCTTTCTGGGGGGGTCCAGCCTGCAGGGATACCTCTGCCGAGCTCTCTGGCCAATGACCAGGTTCAAAGAATCACAGAATCATGTGGGTTGGAAAAGACGAAGAGGGTTGGGTCCAACCGTTGCCCCAACACTGCCCAGCCCACCACGAACCCATGTCCCCAGGTGCTTCTGAAAGCTTTTACCGAGGGGCTGCTGGGTGTTTGTGGGGCCGGGGGGGCATGTCCCCATGGAGCAGCAAGGGTGGGGGCTACGCAGTGACACCTCTCACTTTCCACACCCCGGAGGTGTTCTCGGTGCCTGGGGTTTGCGGGAGGGTTTGGCAGAGGCACACAGTGTGCTGGGGATCACTGGAGTTCCGCGGGGCACCCCACAGGGGACCAACCCGTGGGCACACTGCGAGGGACCGGCTGGGCACCGTGGGGCTCACCCCGGCTCTCCCCTCGCAGGTCTGGTTCCAGAACCGACGAGCCAAGTGGAGGCGGCAGGAGAAGATGGAGGCCAGCTCCATGAAGCTCCACGACACCCCCGTGCTCTCCTTCAACCGGCCCCCCATGACCCCCAACATGGGGCCCATGAGCAACTCCCTCCCGCTCGACCCATGGCTGACGTCCCCCATCTCCAGCGCCACCACCGTCCACAGCATCCCTGGCTTCATGGGAGCCCCCCAGGCCCTGCAGCCCCCCTATGGCGGGCACTCCTTCCTCAACACCCCCCCGCCCATGGCGCAGGGCATGCAGCCCATGGCCCCCACGCCCTACCAGTGCGGCACCACCTTTGTGGACAAGTACCCGCTGGAGGAGGTGGACCAGAGGAGCTCCAGCATCGCCTCGCTCCGCATGAAAGCCAAGGAGCACATTCAGACCATTGAC
The DNA here is from genome assembly GCA_011057875.1 of Pterocles orientalis. NCBI lineage: Eukaryota > Metazoa > Chordata > Aves > Pterocliformes > Pteroclidae > Pterocles > Pterocles orientalis. The sequence goes on along the minus strand of WKFP01013461.1, from coordinate 190,940 downwards.
AAGACCTGGCAGCCCATTTGATGGATGCTCCCCTCCGGCCCCGCCGGCCTCTGGCTCCCGTCCCCGGCATTGGCTCGGCCGCGGGGCGGGTGGTGGGGGTGACGGTGGGATGCTCAGCGGGACCAAGCTGGCACAGAGCAGGGATGCCGGGATGCATCTTCCCCCCACCGGGCCAGCACTGGCAGCGGCAGGGGAGCGATCCAGGGTGCTGGTGCGACCCCGTCATGAGGGAGCATCCTGGCAGCCACCCGCGGCCCCTCTGCCTCGCCGAGGCACCAGCCCGGGCTGAGGATCTGGCCGAGGCTCAGGCATCCCACTGTGCCACCGGGCCACCCACTGCCCCGGGTCAGACGCCTGTTTTCCCCACACCCCTTCCCCCTTCCCGTTATTATTATTTTTTTCTTTTTTAATGCTGCAGATTTAAACAAAACCGAACAGACAAGCTCTAGTTTCATAGGGAATACCTGGGGGATTTTTTTATCCACGTCGGGGCACGGCGCTGGTTGTGCCGGTAGATGCGCCGGCACCAAGAGACGGTTGTATCGTGAGTAAAGATATCAGCTGAACCGCTGCCGCGTGCTGGGGCCGAGTGCTGCTGGGGCCTGTCCAACCTGTGGCTCGTTACCTGCGGCTCGTTAGCGTCAGGGGCTGCGGAGCCTCTGCTGGGAAGGAGCTTTCGGGGGGGGACGCCTCCTGCCCTGACCCCCCGGCTGTCGCACTCGGGGCCGGGGCCGGATCCAGGCGGGGGTGACGGGACCCAGCCCCAGGTCGCGCCGGACCCGCTCGGTGCTGCACCGGCCCCTCGGTGCCTTGGCCAGGGGCGTCTGCTCGGCTGTCCCTGGGGGCTGCCACCCCCCTGCCCTAATTGCTCCCAGGTGGTGCCGCCTGGCCACATGTTGGTGGCACAAAGCTGCTGTCATCGTGCTGCTGGGAGGGGGCGCGGCAGTGGGACCCCCGGCCCCCAGCCAGAGGAGGGGGCCAGCGGGGAGCGCGGGGGTCTCGCGGGGGGCAGCAGGTGCACCAAGGGCCGGTTGACCCCCTCTGGCAGTTCCTGCCAGGTGGCAGCAGGGTGGCAGTGGCAAGGTGACACGTCCCCCAGGGGTCCCCAGTGTGGGGCTGCAGCCCCCGGGGACCCCACCTGCCAGCCTGCCGGGGCTCTGGGCACAGCCAGCGTCACCGGCACCCTCACGGTGGCAGCGAGGGCCAGCGCGGACCCGGCCGGCGTTGGCTTTGGGGTGCTGAAGCCCTGTGGGGACAGCGGGAGAAGGGGGTCAGCCCCGGGCGAGGGCATGCCCTGTGTCCCCAAGGTGCGTGGGGACCCTGGAGAAGCGGGGTAGGTGCCGACATTCCCCCCACCGAAACGAGACCTTTTTCCAGAGGTTCTTCCAGCTTCGGACCTGACGACAGCCGCGAACCGGGGCTTTACTGGGGCAGCCCCATCCCCGCCATGTCCCCACCGTGTCCCCACAGGGGCCAGACCCCACTCAGCACCAGCACCCCCGGCCGCAGCCCCCCTGCCCCGGGGGTCTCACCCCAATCCCGCAGCCCCGGGGCCAGACTCCGATGTCCCCACAGCCCCGGGGTCAGGCGGGACCTGCTGGGATGTCGCTGGGCCAGGCAAGGCACTGACCCCAGCGAGACCCCTCTTCTTGTCCCCCGTCCCCCGGCTGTTGCTGCTTGTCTGCTTCGTTAGTGACAATTAAACCTTTAACAACCCATTAAACGCATAATCGATGCTCCCCCGGCTCCCCAGGCCGGCTAATGGGCCAGGGCCGGGGTGAAGCGGCCCCGGCAGAGGCGTGCTCCGGCGGGGAGATAATGAAGCAACGGCCGCGGAAGTAATGGGGTTTGATCCGGGGGAAGGGACGCGCTCAATGGGGGCTGCGCTTTTCACATGACATAATTGCTGAGGCTGGCGCCAGCCCGGGGCACCCCTCGGCCTCCGAACGCCAACAAAAGGCGGCTGGAGCAACAAGAGGGAGGCTCAGCACCCCCCAACCCGTTTGATTGGAGCCTAATTGGGGCGAGGGTGCTCTCCCCCCCGTATCCTGCAACTGCCACCCAAAAGCGAGGGCACGGAGAGGCCCCGGGATGGGGATGCATCTCCCCGGGTTCCTGGGGCTGGGGGTTATGCAAATTATTTAAATGAGCTAATTTGTATGGGGTGGCGCTGGCACACCCCAGGGCATCACGCCGGGGATGTCAGGGTGCCCTCATGCGAGGGGTCCGTTGCCCCTTCCCTCCCGTGGGTGTCCCAGTGCCACACCGCGCTTAGTGCACAAACGGGATATTTCTGGTCCCCAGAAAAAGCCATTTAAAGGCAGAAAAGCCAAAAAGAGCCGAGCCGCCCACCCTTCCGTCTTTATTGGTGCTTTCCCCAGGGCAGACCCGCTGGAGCACACCCCGCGTCATTTATGGCCGCTGGCACATGGAGCCACATTTGAGAGAAATCCAAGCAAAAAGGCATTTTTTCCCCCCTAGATCCCAATCCTGTCCTGAAATCGCCCACTGCCTGGATGGAGCTGGCACAGTCCTGCACCTGGGCTTGTCCTGGGAGGACTGGGTGCTACTGGGAGCGCTGGGGGCAGCGGGGGGTTCTCCCAGCCCCTCCTGGCAGAGCAGGAGCCCTCCCGCTCCCACCCCCTCTAATCCCCTCCCACGGGATTTGCCCCTAATCTGCTTATTTCTCTCTATTTCTCCTGGGCCTGAATGAACCCAGCCTCGCCCCAGCGCGACGCCTCGCGCCCGCCAGCTTGTGGGGTCTGGGCACTCTGCCCCGGCACTGCCAGGCAGTGTCCTGGCACGTGGGGCTGCCACTGGCTTGGGATACGGGGCTGGCAGTGCCATGGCAGGAGATACAGGGCTGGCACTGCCTCGGCAGGAGATATGGGGCTGGCAGTGCCACAGCAGGGGATACGGGGCTGGCACTGCCATGGCAGGGGATACAGGGCTGGCACTGCCACGGCAGGGGATACGGGTCTGGCAGTGCCCAGGGACGTGGGGCTGGCAGTGTCCTGGCACATAGCGGTGGCACTGTCCCAGCATATGGAATTGGCACTGCCATGCCAGGGGACACGGGGCTGGTGCCGCCTGCCCCAGCAGTGGCAGTGCTGTGTACATGGGGCAGCACCGCGCTGTCATCCCCTCTGCCAGGGGTCCCAGCCGTGAGCACCGCACCCCCAGGCTCAGGCCAGCATGGGGCTCGCCCCCTCCCAGCTCCCGTCTCCACACACATCATGTCCGCCCCCCCAGCCTCTGTCCCCCCATCAGGACAGATATGGCCCCAGGGGACTGGTGACAAGGTAGGGGCCGCGCTGTCCCTCTACAGGGTGGGGGAGCCAGGGCCCTCGGGGCTCAGGTTCTCCTCCGGGGTGTTGACCCAGGAGGTCCCCCCTGTCCCCCAGCTCCCGGGAGGGGAGGCAGAGAGGGGGCTGCCCGGTGGCGAGGGGGAGGCCACGAGCTGCAGGTTGAGCTTGGCAATGAGCGGCTTCCCCACGCTCACCGCCTGCCTCTCCTCCACAAAGTCATCCATGCCGCGGTAGCGGTACTGCAGGCAGACGGTGAACGCCAGCTCCCGCTGCGGGGACACAGGGACAGTGGCAGCGTGGGCACCCGCCCGGGGCCGTGCTCGTGCCGCACTCCTGGCACCGGCCCCCCGCCCCGTGCTGCTCTTACCCGCAGTTTCTGCAAGCCGCAGAGCCGGCTGTAGAGGCAGCAGGAGGGGCAGCCGAGGCTCCAGGTGGGTGCCAGCGGGCTGCCCACCTCCTCCGGGCTCTCCTTGTTGGTGCACTTGAGGTCCACGTCCAGCTCCTGCCACGGACGGTACCCAGGCATTGAAACCACCACGGGACCCCCCACCCACCGGGCATCGCCCCACTGCCGGCTTCGGCAGCCCGCTCCCACCTCGGGGATGTCGGTGAGCTTGGCTTCGCACTGAGCGATGTCCTCGGGGCTGGCCACCACGCGGGTGAAGATGATCATGATGTTGGAGAACTCGGCCGCGAAGCCCAGCTGGACGGTGACACCGCAGTCGAAGTGGAGGTGCCGGCTCTCCGGCAGGACTGGGGAGGGGACAGAGAGCACAGGGCTGGGACCTGCAGGTGCCCGGGGCCAGGGTTGCATCCGTGGGTGAGGTGACCACTGGCATCACCGCAGAGCCAGGACAGTGACACGATGCTCCTGCCATCAGGCTGGCGGCTCTGTGCCAGCGGTTCCTCTCCTCCAGGGTGGGAGAAACCCAGCAGGTGCCGCCCGCCACTTGTCCCTTTGACTCGGCGCTGTCCCCGCACCGGGTGCCAGCTCCTGACGGTGGCCGCAACCCTCACCGTGAGCCTTGGCCCACTGCAGGTTCCTGGCCGAGGACTCGTCCTGGGCCGGGGGGCGGATGGGGTCCGTCAGAGCCCGTCTCTCCGAGAGGTTGCTGCGGAGCTCCAGCGCCTGCCGGCCCCGTGTGATCTCCAGGGTGCCCATGTCTGCAGAGGGGCGGGGGGTCGGTGTGGGCTGCGGGGGGGTTGCTGTCCCCTGCCGCTACCCACTCACCCTCGGCCACCTTGTCCAGCAGAACTGTGATCTTCTCGTCCTCCAGCAGCCAGCGCTTGAGGAAGGTGACGAAGATGCCATTGGAGAGCTCACCCTGGCTCAGCTCATAGGCTTCAGCATCTGCGCACCTGCGGGGATGGGGCAGCAGTCGGTTCCATCGTGGGCTCCGTCACTCCTCTGGAAACTGGTCCCCAGTGGGGATACAGCCCTGGGAAGCCAGAGCTGGGCACCCATGGCTCTGCCCGCTCCCACCGACCCGTCTGGCCACCATGCCAGGGCAAGCTGGGAGCCGTGGCCGGATCCTGGGTGCTTAAAGCATTGTCAGCCCAAATCCCTGCGCTCGCAGGAGCCCGGCTCTCAATCCCCCCTGTGCTGCCTGAAGCCGAGCAGCGCCGTGGGCACCTCCCTGCCCTGTAAGGGGCTGGGGGCTGCTGCTCGCCCACCCCCTCCGGCATCAACCTGGGGAAGTGACGCTGCTGATAAGCAGTGGGGGAAAGACGCGGGTGCAAACAGGGCTGAGCCATGGGGGAAACCAAGCCCCAGCCCCGCTCCGAGCCGGGGAGGGAGACTCAGCCCTGCTGCCTGTGCTGGGGGTGGCAAGGAAGGGACCCACGTGGCGTAGCCGAAGACGATGTTGGCCGTGACCTGCAGCGCCCCAACCTGTGGGATGACATCGTCGTTGAGGTTCCTGTGAGAGAAATACCGCTGGGAAGAGCTGGGACCTGCCATCCCCCCAAAACCCACCCCAAGGCACCCCGGATCCCGGGGACTGCGCCATGCCCCTCTACCCAACCACCGCCCTTGCCAGCGCAAACAGGACAGTGATGCTTTGCAGCATCGGGACAAAACCCAAGAGCTTTGATGGGACCCCAAGGATGCCCTGCTCCACCCCCCTGGGAACCACCACCCAGGGGCACCCCTGTGCTGGGATGTCCCAGTGTGGCAGCTTGTCCCCAGGCTGGTGGCTGGGGCTGGGTCACCTCTTGCGGCACATGTCGAGCAGGAAGATGTTGAGGCCAGTGCGGCGTTGCTGCATCCTCTGCAGCACCCGCTGCACGCACAGGCAGTGGGCCGAGGTGTAGGAGCTGGGCGCATCGATGGGCACCATGAAGCTGTTGCCAAAATTTTCGTAGCCGTGCCCGGCGTAGTAGAGCAAACCTGCAAGGAGGGGCGCAGAGCGGGTGACATCCCTTGACCCGCCTGTGCCCGCTTCTTGCCCGGCCATCCCCCCAAGCCCCCGCCAGCACAAAACCACCCCGTTCCCCCCCTGGCTGGAGCCGCCCCAGCGGGTGCTACCGCACCGTAGACACCCTTGTCGAGGAGGAGGAGGAACTCATTGACGGCCATCTGCATCTCAGCCTTGCACAGGTCCAGCAGCGACACCACCTTGAAGTCGAGCTGGCGGAGGAGGGCGCCGAGGGCGTGCACGTCCACCATGGGCGCCTTCAGCTGCTTGTGGTGCAGGTAGTGCATGTTGCCCATCAGCAGGGCCACTTTGTCGGTGGCTGCGGGGATGGAGGAGGGCGCTGGGGTCGGAGCAGGATGTTCCTGCTGTTCCTGCTCCCTTCAGCCCACAGAGGTGACACCTGGTTATGGCTGGTGTCACCGTCCCCAAGGACATCCCTGCCTCGCTGGTCTGTTCTCCCTGCTGTGCTGCTCCACCCCAGCGGAGCCTCGTGGGGTGACAGTGGTGACACTGGGGTGGTCACAGCCCCACAGGGCCACCAGCCCCTCTTGGGCAGGATCTTACCATACAGCTGGCCAGGGCTGCCGCGCTCCGGGGAGCCTGGAAAGAGAGAAATGCCGTGCCACAGCCCCACGGTGCACTCCCCCCCAGCACCCCGGGGACCTGCCCGCGCTGCCCCCACCTACCTCTGTCCCCCTCCTGCCAGGAGCCTCCGGAGGCGAAGAGCCGCGGGCCTGCGGCAAGGGAGGGAGTCAGGAGCCCCATGCACAGCAGCACCCCGGCGCGCGCTGGAGCCCCCCAAGACCGCGGGGCAGCCACGGGAGGGCTTTGTGGGGGTGCAGAGCAGAGCCAGGACCCCCCACATGGGGCGGGGGGCCACGGAGGTTTGCCCGGGGCCCTCACCGATCTCCACGTCCACTTCCCGGCTCCACACTTCATGGAAGAGATTGAACACGCGGCAGGAGTAGCTGCCCCGCTCAGCCGTTGTCACCAGCTTCACCTGCCGGCGGGATGGAGTGCGCAGCTGGGGTGGCGTGCCAGGCTATGCCGCGCCGTGCCAGGCTATGCCGTGCCGTGCCGGGCTATGCTGTGCTGTGCCAGGCTATGCCATGCCATGCCAGGCTATGCCATGCCGGGCTATGCCGTGCCATGCCATGTGGTGCTGTGCCATGCCGCACTGTGCTGTGCTGCACCGTACCGTGCCGCCCTGTGCCGCACCATGCTGTGCTGGGGGTCCCGCCATACCTGGAGCTGGGGCGCCTGCGCACCCTCCACGGGACGCCGGTTCCTGAACCACTGGTACTGGGGCGGGGGGTTGCCGATGGCTCTGCACTCCAGCTCCAGCGTGTCCCCCTCGGCCAGGCGGCACGGCCGCGGCTGGCGCAGGATCTGCAGCCCCGCCATGGTCGGGCAGTAACCGCTGGCTGGGGAGGGGACAGGGCAGCAGATCTGGCCGCCGGCCATGGCAGAGCCCAGGCGCAGCATGGCCAGCGGTGTCCTACAGGAGCCCCCTGGTCCCAGGGTGTGAGTGGTGCCCCACGGGTCCCACGCCAGGGATGCAGATCTCAGGGTGCACCTGCGCTGGGGCTGCTGCTCCTCTCCGCCCGGACGTGAGCCCACCGGGAGAAGGCGAAGGCGGTCCCGCAGTTCACGCGGCAGATGTACCACTGGGGCTGGCCCAGCGTGGCGGCCGTGTCGACCACCAGCTCAGGGGCCGTGGCTCCGGGCACCTATGAGACAGGAGGGGAGTCAGGGGCTCCCTCCCACCCATCGGGGTGCCCTCACATGTCCGGGGGCCCTGGTGGATGTGGTGCAGTGGGACCTCACCTCCTGCTTCCCGCAGAACCATTGGTATGCCAGCCCCGGTGGGCCAGTCGCCCAGCAGGTCAGGGACACCCGTGTCCCCTCCACCATCACCTGAGACTCTGGTTGCACCGTGATGCGGATCATGTCCTGGACTGCAGGAAAAGGGAGACCAGGCTGGGCTGGCTGAGACCCCCATCCTGCATCATCCCATCCCATCCAGTCCCATCATATCCTGTCCCACCCCCACCCACAACAGCCCGTCCTCTCCCACCCCATCCCACCTCCTCCTGTCACACCCTGCCCCATCCCACGCCTCTCTTCTGTCCCAGCCTTCTCATCCTACCTTGTTCCATCCAGTGCCATCCCGCCCACCCCATCTCATCCTGTTCCATTCTGTCCCACCCGCCCCATTCCGCTCCACCCCACCCTGCTGCGTTCCCATTCAGTGGCACCCCATCCCATCTTGTCCCATCATACCCTCTCCCATCCCACACCATCC
>WKFP01013461.1:126185-164409 GCA_011057875.1 Pterocles orientalis | reverse complement strand
GGGCGGGGGGCGGGGGCGGGGCTGTGCCGCGCATGCGCGGCCGTGACACCCGGAAGCGGGTGAGTCTGCGCGGCCCGGCCCCGAGGGCAGAGCCCCGGCCCCGGCGGCGTTGGCCCGGCCCCTTCGGTTCTCTCTGCAGCCCTCCGAGTCCCCTCCCCGCCCGGGGCGGCCCCATGGAGGGCTGCATGGATGTCCAGGCGGCTGCGGCCTCCGCCCCCTGTGTCGGCCGCGCTGAGGCCGCGGAGCCGCCGGCCATGGACACGGAGGAGGGGCCCGCGGCGCGGCCTGGTGCCGCCGAGCGCTGTGCCGGTGACCGGCAGCCGGAGGGGCCCACCCTGCGCCCTGGCTGCGGCTCCGGGGAGGAGCTGCCTGTCCCCGAGGGTCCGCGCAGGGGCCTGGGGCCGGGGCCTGTGTCAGCCCCGGGCCTTGCAGGAGGTGGGGGCGGCCAAGCCGAGCTCTGCTGGGGCGTGGGAAGAGAGATGGAAGAGGAGGCAGTGACCGCGGGGCCACAGGGCTCCACCGACTGGAAACCCTGCGCCGGGAGCACCCCTCGGGACGTGGGACACCCCCGAGCCCCCAGCAGCAGCAACCCGACGGGCATGGAGCTGGACGAGGCCCCCGAAGCCAGTGCCCGCCCAGGCAGGGCAGAGTGGACCGAGGATGCAGAGGACGAACCCTTGGAGATTCAGGGCTTGCTGGCCCAACTCGAGACCCTCGATCCCAACCTCTGCGACCACTCACCCACCTCCAAGCGGGGCCTGCTGGCCTCCTCGAGCGCTGGCACAGCCCCTCTGGGGGGCAAGCAGGCCTGGGGGGGCTATGGGGAGTGCCAGGGCAAGTGCCGGCCCTGCCCGCTGCATGTGGCCACCGGCCAGGGCCTGGAGACACGGACCTGCTGTGCCCAGCACTCGGCCTGCTCCCGGCCCTGCCACGGCCTGCTCTTTGCTGAGGCCGACCGCGACGACTTGCTGAGCCTCCTGTGCTACGAGGGGGGGCTGCCTGAGGCCAGCACCGAGACACCCTTGGCCCGCTCTGATGTCCTGGCTGGGACCAACCTGGAGATGCTGCAAGCTCAGGAGAAACCAGCCGCTGTGGAGAAGTCTGAAGGGCCGGAGAGGCCAGAGAGCTCAGAGGAGGGACCTTCTGGCGGCTGGTATTATCGAGAGGGGCTCCGCGAGGTTGACTCTGCCTGCGAGGGCAATCGGGATGGTTCCCCAGAACCATCCTGGGTGGCCCTGCCTCCTGCTCTGGCCCCAGAGGCAGAGCAGCCACCCCAAGGCGGCATGACCGTGAGTGCATCGCGCACAGGCTGTGGCGGTGTGGCAGCGAGCCAGGACGTACCCCTTGGCTCTGCTCCCTTGTGGGGTTTTGGGTGGGGACAGAGGGGAGCCAGAGATGTCTTTTACTTGGGTCTTACAGGGCCTCGTGCTGCTGGGGTGCCCAGACAAGACCCTCGGTACTGGCTGTTGCTCCCGCTGCCCCAAGTGCAGGGGGATACTTGCATGGCTGTCTGATCCGTGCATGCCCTGGGGAAGAGGCTGGTGGGTTCCAGCAGCCTCCCAGCCCCAGGACCCTATGCCCTGCCCTGCCATTCCCCACTCACCCCGCCCCCCCACCCCAGGGACCCTGCATTAACCCCTTCCCAGGCTCAGGACGCTATGCCTTGGCTGTCCTGCTGGTCCAGGGGCAGCCCAGCCATGGGGCGGGCAAGCTGAATCCCTGGGATCCTAGCCGGAGCCTCACCTGCTCTCTGATTGCTTTGCAGGAGAGGGAACCTCCATCCTCCTGCCCAGCCTTCAAAGAGGGTGAGTTGCTTCTATGCTTGAGCAGCAGAAGCGCCCGGGAATCCTGACCCGCCGCCTCCTGCTCTGACCCTGAAAGCGGGGTGGCCAGGAAAGCTGCGCCCATGTGGGGTGGGGATGTGGCTGAAGACTCCGGGGGGCTCACCCTTCGCTGAGCAAATGGGGGTGCTTCAGGGATCGAGGAGGGGGGATATCCAGGCTTGGGAAGGGAGAAGGGGGATGCCAGGGTGTGCCTGATGGAAGAAGGAAGCAGCCCTGGGGTCAGAGTTGGTCCCCAGTGATGCTGGGAGCCTGTCTCCCAAGTGCTCAGCTGCTTTGCCATGTGTAGAAGTGCAGCTAATGGGCAGCAGGAGTTGGTACCCCCAGTTTTCAGAGATGGGGGGACCACTCCCTGCTTAGTTCCTTCCGATGCCTCAGTTCCAGGCCCTTGTGACCCAGAGGATCTGCTGGACGGTGTGATTTTTGGGGCAAAGTACCTGGGCTCCACGCAGCTTGTCTCGGAGAGGAACCCCCCGACCAGTGTCCGCATGTCACAGGCGCAGGAGGCGGTGGACAGGATCAAGGTGCAGGAGGGTAGGGGGGCACAACTGCCACCAGCCTGACCCCTCGTGGCTGTGGGGCAGCACTTGGGACCTGCCCAGGGGGCAACTCCTGGCTGTGGGGCAGGGACCAGAGGAGCCTTGGCAGCAGCAGTGACCTCTCCTGGGTGCTTCCCTGTGCAGGCGCCGGAGGGGGAGTCCCAGCCCATGACAGAGGTGGATCTGTTTGTCTCCACGCAGAGGATCAAGGTGCTCACGGCTGACACGCAGGTGAGCAGGGGGCGGAAGGACCCGCATGGCTCTGGGGCTGCTGAAACCTTCCTGTGTGGCCTTGGGATTTCTGCTTTGCACCCACACTGATGGGGTGATGCCCAGGAATGGCCTACGGGCGAGGACACGTGTCTAAGAAGAGACGTCACTCTGCAGCCGTCCCACGCAGCCGTGACGTGTCCCTTGGCTCTGCGTGGCTGTACAATGCTTCTCGTGCAAACTGCACCTCACGAGAACCGCTGCGTTCCCAGACCAAGCTCCAGGAAACCAAGGCTTGATATTTCTGTAGCTCTTTGCCTCAGGATTAGTTTTTGCTTTAAGAGGGAAGATCTGTCTCGTCCCCTGGCAGCACCCAGGGACTCAGTCCTTGATCGAAGGAGCTGTTTGTACCTTTTAGTGTAGACATGATTTCTGCCCAGCGTGTGCCAGGCGTTTGGGCTGGATCCCAGCGCGGTGGCATTTGAACCCCAGCCCTTCCTGCCTGTGGCTGGCTGGCTCGTGGGCTGCCCACAGGGGAGGGCTGAACGTCTGTGCCCATGTTCTCCTTGCCAGGAGGCCATGATGGATCACTCCCTCCAGACCATCTCCTACATCGCCGATATTGGCTCCCTCGTGGTGCTCATGGCGCGCCGGAAGCTGCCTCGGCGCTCCGAGGTGGCGGAGGAGAAGCGGCTCTACAAGATGATCTGCCACGTCTTCCACTCGGCTGACGTGAGGCGATACACGAGTCCCGTGGGAGGTCCTGGGCCCTGTCCCGCTGGAGTGACTGGGTGCTCTGGGTCTGTGCTGGGGGCTCCTGAGGAGCACAGGGAGGGGCAAGGAGCCCAGCCTGAGCACCTCTGCGGCGGGACCCGGCGAGAAGAGGGGGGAGGACTGGCGCTGTAAAGGGGCCCATTCAGGCCGGGAAGGAGCTGGGATGCGCTGGAGCTCCCCGGGCGCCGTGCGTGTGCTGGGAATCTCAGGGTGCTCGCAGCTGCTGGCTCCACTTTGCCAGTGAGACCATTGGCCCTGAGCCATGGGTGTGAGCAGCCCTCCTCTTTCCCCAGGCCCAGGTCATCGCTCAGGCTATCGGGCAGGCGTTCGGCGTGGCCTACCAGCGCTTTCTGGAGGCCAACAGCATCGACCCGAGCGAGCTGAGTCCTCGCCAGTACAGCCGTGCCCTTGAGGACCAGGAGCAATACAATGCGGAGCTGACCCACTTCTCGCGGCAGGAGAACTGCAAGGATGTAAGAGCTGCTTTGGAGGGGGGGGGACAGTGTGGGGTACCTGCTGGCACCTCTGCGTTGTCCCCTCCATGGCTCCCTGAGCAGCTGAGGTGCACCCTGCAAAACTGGGCCCCATCCCAGCTGCCCGTGAGCCCAGGATGCCTGTGCTGGGGCTGCCACACGTGCCCCAGGACTCTGGTGACCGTAACCTGTCTGTGTCCCACCACCCAGGTCTGCATCCGGAAGCAGAAGGGGGAGATCCTGGGCATCGCCATCGTGGAGTCGGGCTGGGGCTCCATCCTGCCCACAGTGGTCGTCGCCAATCTGATGCACGGGGGCCCCGCGGAGCGGTCGGGCGAGCTGAGCATTGGGGACCGTCTCATGTCCGTCAACGGGACCAGCCTGGTGGGGCTGCCCCTCGCCACCTGCCAGAGCATCATCCGGGTGAGCCGGGGCTGCGCACAGGGGCCTCCTGCCTCCCCCCCGGCAGGAGGGTGAGTGCAGGAGAGACAGGGACCGGCCTGAAGACGTCTGGGAGTGTCTGTGATGTCGGGGTCCCCCCGATGCTCCCAGCTTGGGGGTGGCAGGCTATGGGGGCAGAGGGGACAGGAGTGCAGGAGCTGCTGTCCTGTGGGCTGCGACAGTCCCTGCTTTGAGTGCTTTGGAGGAAGGGATGTGACAAGCCAGGGACAAAGCTGGGGACTAACCTTGCTGCTGCAGGGTGCAGGCAGGGCGCTGCCTGAGGAGGAGCCGGAGGCAGGCGTGTGTCCCGGGGGGAACCTGTTGCATCTTCTGCCTCCCAGCCAGGAAGGAGGTGAAAGCAAGGCCAGTTTGGCCCCAGGGGCAGAGGGGGACATCTTGGACCGGATTTATAAGTTCTCCCTGGATTTAAGCATGGCAGTACCCCTGTGTGTGCCTCAGTTTCCCCACTGAAAATAGGTTTCTAATCAGCCATCCCGTGAGCAACATAACATGGCTGTGCTGCCCCTCTCAACTAGTTCTCCAAATTCTGACAAAGCCCCATCCCATCTTCCAGGAGCTGAAGCACCAGACAGAGGTGACACTGAACATCGTGCACTGTCCCCCTGTCACCACTGCTGTCATCCGGCGCCCTGACTCCAAGTACCAGCTGGGCTTCTGTGTTGAGAACGGTGTGGTGAGTGCCTGCGGGGACAGGGGTGGAGCTGGGCCAGCATCAGCCAGGGGCTTCAGCCACCGTCTGGCAGAGGGACCCAGGGTTCTGGCTGTGACCACAGGGACGAGCACACAGCTGCAGCGCTCCTTGTGCCTGCCAGGGCTGGGCTTTCGTAGGGCCCTGCTGTGCCACAGCAAAAGGCTCTTCGTAGCTCTCCTGCAGCACCGGCGGTTGGATCTGTCTCCCTGGTGCTCTTTAGCTGTTTGCTTTTGGGGTGGTGGTTTCTTCCTGGCTTTCTTGGCATGACCTTAGTGACATTTGTTGCTGTCCCCAGTGCCCCAGCCACTCCCTGCTCTGGGCTCCACAGTGGCTGCACTGGGAAGGCAGAGAGAAGGACTTCCAGGACCAGCGGGAGTTGATGGGGTGGGTGGGTGGCGGAGGGGGTGGCACGGCTCCCTTGCACACCCAGAGGTGGTTACCCAAAGGTGCGCAGGAGCTGCTGCCTAGGGAGAAGCTCTGGCTCTGCACCCCAGGCTTGACGGGAGCACGAGGGTTCGATGGGCGGATGGGGGGAACCGAGCTCTCTGTCAGCCAGGGAAACAAAAGCCTGCGGGCTGCCCTCACCCCTACAGCTCAGCCCATCACTGCAGCGGCAGCAGTGCCAAGGGACATCCCTGCCCTCGCTGCACGCCCTCGGGCCGGAGGAGACAGCACCCAAGTCCAGAGCTCTTGCCAGGAGCCTGCACAGATGAGAGGGTTTGGGGAGGGGCTTGCATGTGGCCCTGGGCTGTGGGCACAGCTCTGGTCTCACCAGTGCTCCCCGCTCCCCAGATCTGCAGCCTGATGCGTGGGGGCATCGCGGAGAGAGGTGGCATCCGCGTGGGGCACCGCATCATCGAGATCAATGGGCAGAGCGTGGTGGCAACGCCCCACGAGAAAATCATCCAGATCCTCACCCAGGCGGTCAGCGAGGTGAGCGGGGCCTGGGCTGGGTGACGGCCAGGGCGCCCGTGCTGTGGGGCTGCACACCGAGCCGCCTGGGCTCAGGGTGTTGCTCCAGCACCCTCCAGGCCAGGGTTTGGTGTCTCCCAGCTGATCCGTGTGTCTCTGCCCAGGTGCACATCAAGACCATGCCAGCCTCCACGTACCGCTTGCTGACCGGGCAGGAGCAGCCCCTCTTCCTCTGAGCTGCAGCCGTGCCCGGCTGTCACCGCGTGTGCCTGGAACCAGGCAGGAGCGTGCCTGGGGCTGCGAGGGTGGGACAGGCTCTCCCTCCTGCCCCAGCACCTGCAGCAGAGCCCTCTGGTCCCCAGCAGGGCCTAATCCTGCACCTCTTCAGTTTTACTCAGGACACAGTGGGGACTCTGGGGGGCTGATACCCAGCGTGAGCAGTGTCAGGGCCTGCGGTGCCGCAGTTTGGGCACCTCCTCCCCCTCCCTTCACCCAGCCTGCACGGCGCCTGCATCCCAGCGTCCCTCACCTTGGCCTTGTGCTGGCAGGAGGAGCGGGGACCCCATGCAAAAGGTCACCCCCTCCCATCACCACAGACAGTGCTTTTACACTTGCCGATGGTGCCTTGCCCCAGGAGGGGATGGTGCTGGAAGCCCAGCTCCAGGGCTCACCCCAGCACAGCCCCGGAGCAGCGCTGACCCTGCACCGTGCTGTGGGTCACACTGGCACCCCCAGGGAGAGCCGGCAGCTCCCGGACTGACCCCGAGGGGCAGCAGCGCCCTTGGCACCGGCTCCTCCTCCTGGGCTTTGCCAGGGGCCTTTTGGGGGTGCAAACGAATCCCCGCTACAGTTGTTGCACCGCGCTGGGAAACTACCTCTGCTCTTTCCTGGTGCTGCCTCTAACGCCCTGTGTGCGTGGTCCAGCCCCAGGCCGCCGGTCGCAGTCCTCAGGGCTGTCCCTCGCTGCAGTGAAAGGGAACGCGGCACCTCCAGGTCCCACACAGTGGGGAGCAGCCCTGATGATGTATCTGTTCACAAGTGGGTCTCGGGGCCCCTACAGCGGAGGCAGCGCTGACCTGACTGTGCCTGTGTGCTTGGTTGATTTAAAAATAAAAGTTTTGAGGAACGTGGGAGGCTGTGTTTCAGGAGCCCTGGCTGGGCTGGGGCAGAGGGGGCTCAGCACCCTGAGCCCACTGCGGTGCCAGACACCGGCACAACCCCAGACTGATCCCTCTCGGGGCTGGCAGGATGTCCAGCCGCAGAGGTGCCGGGGGTCCCCGCGAGGCCACCCTGCTGCGTGGGTTTCCCCTGCGCACGGCCACCCAGCGCCCCCAGAAACAGCCCGTCCCGATGGAAACATCCCTTTATTCCAGCAGCAGAGATCATGGCCCAAAGGGGGAAGGAGGCACGTGGCGGTGCTGGGCAGTGAGGGGTACAGCAGGATTAGGCCCATGCTGGCCTGGCCCTGGTGCTGCGTGGCAGCGCCTGGAGTGTCACCGGGAGCTGGTGGTGTGGGGCTGCGGCAGGGCTGGCCCCAGGGACAGAGGCCAGCAGTGCCACTACACGTCTGTAGCTGGGCCCCACTCGTAGCCTTCATCCTCATCTGAGTCATCCCTGGCCCGTGTGAACCTCTTCCTCACAGCGTCGTGCTCGTATTCCCTGGGGGACGAGAAGCCGCAGTGATGCCCCCGCCACCCGGCCGAGGGGCAGACACCGTCCCCGGGGCAGAGCTGGCACCGAGCCTCTGCAGGCTCAGCCCCAGCGCTGGCGGCTGTGCCCCTGGGCACGTGGGTACCTGATGCTGTCGTAGCGTTCGCCCGGCTGCTCCGGCTCCGCTGCCTGTGAACGACCAGAGAGATGGGGCTGGGGGCAGCGACACGGGCAGGATTTGTGCCCTGACCTGCAGCTGGGTTGTGTTCCCCCATGGAGAACCAGAGCTGGGAGGGGACACGCAGCTGGACACTGCCACAGCTAGAGGTGACACGCTGCCTGTGCCACGGGACAGGAGTCAGCCCCTAGAGCTGCGCCCTGTGCCACCCCCCCCGCCCACCGGCCCCTCGTACCGGTACGTGGGGACCCACTGCCTCGCTCAGGCTGGGGCCTGGGGACATCTGCGCTGGCTCAGAGGAACGGGCCAGCCCGGGCTGGTCGTAGGCATCCTCCGCCTCGCCATCCGTGTAGGCGCCCGCCTCGCCGTCCGTGTCGTCGTAGTCGCTGTTGGCATGACTGTCGCAGGTCAGGTAGCCCGAGGAAGCTGTCCGCGGCTGGTTCAGCAGGTCCAGGCTGTCCTCCAGGGCCACATCTGCCTGCGGGTGGGGATGACAGACCGGAGACCCCAGGTGTGGGGGGGGACAGGTGCGTGGCCCCAGCACGTGCCTGGCTGCAGCCCCAGCAGCTGACCCTCGCCCCGGGGACCCCGTGCCCTGTACCTGCTCCGCCGACGTCCAGATGGGCTGGCTCTGCTGTGTCCGGATGATGCCCTTGATGGCCTCGTACCAGGCGTTGCCGCTGCCGCTGAGGCTGACGGTGGCGGTGAAGAGGTGGCTGCAGTACTTCTTCATCTTGCTGGCCTGGGCGTAGAGGCGCCGGGAGCTCTTCCTGGAGTCGGGCGCCAGCCACTGGCGCATGGCCTTGATGCCCTGCCGGCTCTCGGGCTCGCAAAACACCACCACCGGGTAGTACTGCACGTAGTTGAGGCGCTCCACAGCCGAGGGCGTGATGTCCAACAGGGCGTGCTTGTCCTGGGGCGGGGCACAGCCATCAGAGAGGGACAGGGACGGGGGCTGTGGGCTCCCCCCCGCCCAGGACACGGGGAAGGTCTCTCACCCTTTCTGCGATCTGCCGCACCGAGTCCAACTTGATGACCTTGGACGATGCCCCATCTCGGGGTACGCTCGCTGCAGGACACAGAGACGTGGCGTGAGAGGGGCTGGAGATGCGGCGTCTCCGGCAGCCCCAGGCTGGGTCTGGCCATGCCCAGCTCTAGGGCTGTGTCCCTCGAGAGGGGGACATGTCTGGGGCCTGGCTGGTGTCATGGCACATGGGGAGAGGGGGAATGAATCTGGGGAGGTGTTGGGGTGTCACGGGGAGGGGACAGTGAGGCAGGATTGGGACAGAGCCCCAGATAAAGAGCCCCCACAGGTCCCAGACATGGAGTGTCCAGCTGCTGGATGTGATTTTCCCCCAGTGTTGGGGACACTTACGGGCAATCTCGAACAGCTCGGGCAGCTCCGTGCTCAGCTTCTGCATAGCGATGTCTGCGATGGGGCCCAGGATCACCACCGGCCGCTTGAAGCTGGCTGTGCGGAGGAGACAGAACAGCTTGGGGAGGCTGGGGGTGAGGGCAGAGCTTGCAGCACCCAGGCATCCAGCCCCACTCCTCGAGGTGCCCATGGGCCTGGGACTCACCCGGCTCCTCGCGGGGGAGCTGGGTCCCCTACCACCCGCCATGGCACAGCCCCAGGGGGTCTAGGCAATGGGGACACAGCCCTGGTGCCCACCTTCCTTCAGGACGACCTTCTCGTATGGTGGGTAGTGGCCCTGCTTTGTGAGGGCAGACAGGTCCTCCCGGCTCTTCCGCAGCATCTTCTTGGCTCCCCGCAGGCCCCGCAGCTTCCAAAACTCAGCCCGTGCCGCAGAGGGGTTGCTAGCGGACGTGGCTTTTAGCACCGACTCCAGGCTGGCGATCTGCTCGGCCCTGGGAGGGGAAAGGGCTCAGGACCTGGAGCCTCTGGATTTACCCCCGGCTTTGTCTCTCTGGGCTCCAAGGAACGGGGCAGGAGCAGCCAGCAGCCCCCCTCAGAGGCACCACTGGGTGAGGCTGTGGTAGCCTCTTCCCTCCAGGACCCTGGACAACCAGAGCATCAACTGCCCCATCACCCCCGAGAAGGGATTTCAGCAGCTCACGCCTCCCACCGCTGCTCCACCGGCCCTTGCCCTGCCTCTTCCTGAGCCCACCAGCCATGTCTCCGTCTCACTGGGGAGCCATCGCCCAGCTCTGCTCACCTTGGGGCCGTTCCTGGCTCCATCCCTACCTGCTGCGGTTGGGGATGATGCCCTTGTCCTGCTCCTGCAGGTCCCTGCCCATGCGCACGGCCAGCCAGCTCCCCAGCCTGCCCCGGTACATGGTGTCCAGCACGTGGAAGACGTCCCCACGGACGAAGCTGAGCCCCGACGGTGTGTCCTTCTCGTAGTCAAAGTGCGTCCGGATGTAGAATGAGTCACTCACGTTGGACGAGATCATCTTCCTGTAAACTGGAGCCCAGAGGTTGAGGGGCCGGCAGTGAAAGAGGTGGCAGAGGAGGAAGATGCTGGACAGGAAGGTGCTGGAGGGATTTGGGAAGGAACTGGGCTGACTGGGAGCCCCCACAGGGGCCCTTGCTGCTAAGGAGGGTGTTGGGGACACCTTTCCCTCCTGTGGCGCTCTCAGGCATGCCACAAACAGCAGAACCTGGCCCCCCCGCGCACTGGCATCTCCAGGCTGAGCCATGGTGCCATCCAGCCCCTGTGCCCCAGGATGCCGAGGCACAGCCAGGGCCGGGATGGTCTGGTCCCCTCCCGTCACCTCTCTGGAGGAGGAGGAGGGAGTTGTGGGGAAGAAGGACAACCCTGCGCGGGCAGAAAGGGCCATGGCAAGTCCAGCAGCTCTGATGCTTGCTCAGAAGAGACAGAGGATGCAGAGGCACAAGCGCAGGATGAGGCCGGTCAACACTCACTGTCCTGCTTGCTCTGAGTCCACACCGTCATCTCCTCGCCCGGCGGCAGGCTCATGAGATACTGCACGGCCTCCTCGCGGGTCAGGTTCTGGAAACTGGTGTCGTTCACCTGCCGCGGAAAAGCACTTGGACACGGCTCCGCCGGTGGGACACAGCGGGGTCCCAGGGCAGGGTGGGAGAGGGAAGAGGTCCCTGTCACCCAAGGGCCTGTCACAACCCCCAGCAGCCGTGGGCAGTGCCCCTGGGCCAGAGTGGTGCCTGGATCCTGCTGGGTGTCAGCGTGGTGCTGGAGACAGGACCGTGTCCTTGGGCAGCAGAGGCAGCCCGACGGGAGCGGTCCATGGGCACCAGCGCTGACCCAAAGCGATGTCCAGCAGGAGAAATCCAAACCCGGGGGTATCAGACCCAGGAGGGATGGGGCCACTCGGGGTGCATCCGCATTCGGAGCCGTTCCCAGCCCCGGGTACCTGCAGGATCTGGTCCCCTTCCTGGACACCCTGGCTGTCAGCGGGGCTCCCCTCCTGCACGCCCGACACGAAGATGCCGACGTCGTTCCCACCGGCCAGCCGCAGCCCCACGCTCTTGGCCTTCACAAAGTGCACGACCTTGGCGTCAGCGCTGTACCTGCACGGGGGGACCTGCAGTCAGCCCAGTGGTGACGTGCTGGGGACAGCACAGGAGGTCCCCAGCCCTGTGACCCCAGCCCTGCACCAGAGCAGCTCCCCATCTCCCCCAGCCCTTCCCCACCACCTCTCGCAGACGTACCCGTCCTTGCGGGCAGCTCGGGCGGCGGGGCTGGCGGGGGTCCTGTGGTAGCCGTCCCCCTCCGTGGCTTCCTGCAGGTCTGCAGGGAAGAAGCACTGGTCCAGGACGTGGCGGTGGCTGCACCGCTGCCAGGGCCACCGAGGTATGGGGAGACCCGGCGCAGCTCTGCTGGGGGGGTTTGGCAGCGGAGACCCGCGGGAGCCCACAGCCCCCTCAGTGCCCTCGGCTCCACGGCTTGATCCGAGCTCGCTCACCGGGGCCCCGAGCGTTGTCCACGGCGGTGTCATCTGCAGCGTCCCTGTTCGATCGTCTCCTCTCCCTGGAACAAAGTTGGGGCAGGATTTAGGCAGGTCCCGGAGGCAGGCGCTGGCCGGGCAGGGGCAGGCAGTGCCAGGTGGGCACTGGGGACAGCGGAGCGTGCTGGGGACTCGGTGGCAGTGCCACCTCAGGGTGAACTGGCTCCGGGGTGGAGGAGAACCAGCCCCTCCGGACCGGCAGAGAACAGGAGGATCTGAGAGGGGAAAGAGGGGCTGGTGGGACCAGAGCAGGGCTTACGGAGGGGAATTCATCCTGGCAGCAGCTGGTGGTGGCGGGGAGGCCTCAGGGGACGGCGGATGGGACAGTTCAGAGTCGATGTCGGAGATATCTGCAGCAAAAGGAGGGGGGACGCAGTGGTGACCATCCAGCCCCTGTGCCCCAGGATGCCGAGGCACAACCGGGGCCGGGATGGTCTGGTCCCCTCCCGTCACCTCTCTGGAGGAGGAGGAGGGGGTTGTGGGGAAAAGGACCACCCTGCGCGGGCAGAAAGGGCCATGGCAAGTCCAGCAGCTCTGAAGGCCCCGTCACCATGTCCCCTCACCATCCATCTGGGAGCTGTCGCTCTGGCTGTCCCCTGCGTCAAGGATGTTGACCAGGAACTGCCGGTGGTCCCGCAGGACGAGCAGGGTCAGGGTCCCCTCCGTCCGCTCGATGAGCTGCTGGATGTCAGCCAGGGACATGTCCTTGCTGGGCACCCCATTGACCTGGAGGGGGCAGAGGGGGAGGCCTCAGGGCACGTGGTCCTGGGAAAGCCCCCCCAGGAAAGCCCCGCTGGAATGAGATGCTCCAACTGCCACCTCCCCGGTCCCTTCCCAGCCCCTCCAGCTCCCACAGCTTCACCCATCCTTCGCCACGTCCCCATTCCTGGCTGCCTCCCAGTGGGGCATCATCCTGCACAGAGGAAACACATCAGTGAGGCTAACTACCTCCCCTCTCGCTGCGGGGACCCTGCTCGGAGGCAGGAGTTGTGGAGACTCGCTCAGACGCTGCCTAAGGCTCAGGTTTACTCTGACCCTGGCCCAGCGCTGTCCTTCCACACACCAGACCGGTGCTGGGGAGCCCGGCCCCAAAGCGGACTGTGCACCTGTGATCTCCCCGAGGCACAGCAGCTTTTCCCACCGGATCGCTGGGATGAAATCCCTCCATTTGCCCCAGATTCGCTTTGGCTCCAGCTCCCAGCAGCCACAGCCTCCTGGCTAGCCCATGTGTGCAAATGAAGCATCTCCCTCCTCTGCTTCCTCTTCCCCGAACACTTTAAGCATCGTTTCACCTGACACAGCCTGAACACCCCAGCTCCTCGGGCCGACCACTCCCCCAGCAGGGACACGCACACACGGCAGGGGACCACGTGCACAGGGACAGCAGAGTGGGTGTGATCCTGCTGCAGCAGCGGGACAAGCCACTGTCCCTGGTTGAACACCGTGGGGCTGCCTCAACCAGCCAGCCTGCAGCCCCTGACAGTCCCGCGGGGTCCCCGACAGCCCCCTGGGGTCCCCAACAGCCCCACGGGGTCCCCGACAGCCCCACGGGGTCCCTGGCGATGCTGGGGGGCCGGGCAGGGTGCAGGCACTAGACGGAGCTGCCCCCACCCAAGCTGCCATCCTCTGCGAGAAGCCAACACTGTTGGCTTGTCCCCTGCAGCGACACTAGCCAGGGACAAGCCACCAGAAGAAGGGGAGATGGGATCCCCAGCAAGCGCTGAGTGCCCCACGGGTCCCCGTACCTTCAGGATGAGGTCTCCCTCCTGCAAGGAGCTGCCTTTCGCCGCCAACCCGTTCTCCACTATGTGCTTGATGAAGAGCTGACTCCCCAGCTTCAGGCCGTACTCTGCACCAGAGGGAGCCTGTGACAGCGCCGAAGCCAGGCGGACACAGGACTCCCCCGAGGTCCCCCCTCGCCACCATCCCCAAAAGCCCATCCTGGCTCCCCGTGGGGCACTAGCAAGCCCCAGAGCTGAACTCTGCAACCCCACGCTGAGGCCAGGCGGGTTTGGGCGCCCAGCAAGGCGTACACTGTCCCTGTGACGCGTGCCAGACCCTGGCACCAGCCCTGCCATCGCATCCTTCCCCAGGGGATGCATGGCCACAAGTCAGGCGACAAGAGCCAGGGACAGAGGGAGCCTCACCTTCATCCTGCTTCTGCTTCACCAAGACCGACGTGATGGGCTTCATTGGCACGTCCTGACGCGGCAGCCGCTTGAAGCCCGACACCAGGGCCAGCCCGTTGGTGTCCCCTTCATGGCCGAAGCCATTGGCAGAGCGGTGCCGGCCGTAGCCCCTCCGATCTGAGCCACTGCCGAGGCTCTGCCTCCGGCTCCGGGACACTGGCTTGTGGTGGCGGCGCTCATCCCGATGGTGGCCAGAGCTCCTCTCGCTGGACGAGTCCCCGTCATAGCCCTGGCTGTGGTCCAGGTCGTCGCGGGAGCGGTGCCGGGCTGGATCCGCACCGTGCGACCCGTAGTCCTCATCCAAGTCACGGCGCCGGGGTACAGCGGGGGACCCTGGGCTGCTCTTGCTCGCGGGGAGGTAGATTTTCTTCGATCTTTTCAGTGTCTGCAGGTGGAAAGCGAGAAGGAGAGGATGGCAGGTGCAGCCACCTCTGCCAGGAGGTTTCTCTATCACAGTTCCCAAGCCCTGAACGGGAGCCAGGATGGGGACAGGCAGGGCGCCATCCCGTGCAGAGCGCCAGCCCCCATCCCACCGCGGGGCACACTCACGATGTTGGCGGTCTTGCCGCAGGTTTTGAGCGTCTGGATGGCGAAAGAGGACGAGACGTTCTCCATGGAAAGGCCGTTTACCATCACGATGTGATCCTTCTTCCTGGGAGGGAAAACGCAGCCGTGGCTCTGCCCCAGCCACAGCGCCCAGCCCGGGGAGGTGGCGGGGGGGTGAGGGCAGCGGGTCCCCATCCCAGCCGGGCAGGGTCCCAGCAGGAGCAATTCACTGCCCTGCACCCCCCGTGTCCCCACGGCCCCGCGCACTCACTGGAGCCGGCCCGCTGCCGGTCCCCCGGGCACCACATCCGAAACGATCACCGCTGTGTCCCCGGTTATCCTGTTGGGATGGTCGCGGCCTCCGGAGACAGCGAAGCCAAAGCCTCGTTGAGGGTCCTGGGGGGCCGGACAGAGAGGGGTCAGGCAGAGCCGGTCCCGCAGACCCCATCCTGTCCCACGGCCTCCCCGGGCTGCGCTCACCTTGCTCAGCATCACCGTGTGCTGCTCCCAGATCACCATCTCCTCCATGGTGGGCACCCGCCAGCGCAAGTGAGGGGGGGCAGTGGTGGGGGCCGGCCCGTGCGGCAGCCCCTGACCGGCAGCCGGGGGTGCGGACCGGCTCCGGCTCCTCTTTGCAGCCGCCGGCCCCTTCCCCAGTCCCACTTCAGGCTGCAACAAAGAGCAGAAGCGAAACTGAGCCACAGGCACCAGGGAGCAGGAGGGTGAGGGGTCAGAACCCCCCACGGTGACCAGGGGCTGGCAGCTGTGTCACAGCCCAGCTCACCCCGCGTGAGAGCTGGCTCCAAACCCCAGAGCTGCCCCATGCAGCATGAAACCCCCCTTGGGAGGTCCGTCTCCATGCCCTCGGATGCGTGTCTGCAGAAGGGGAGGTTTCACGCAGGGCAAGCGGATCAGAACCCATCCCCATGGCTGGGACCACCTGCCCACACTGTCCTTGTCCCCCTCCCCTCCCTCCTCCCGGGAGCCAGCAGCCCCCCGGGCGCTGCCTCGGTGCCCTCCTGCCACATGCTCTGGGCTCCAGCACGGCAGCGGAGCTGGCAGCTCTGCCACCCACTTCGGGATCACCAGTGCCCAGCATCACCCTTTGGTTTCCCTGAGTTTTCCCCAAATCCAACACTTTCCGCCTAGGAAAGACGAGCCTGACGGCCTGGGTGAAGTCCCGTCCGGGCTGAAATGCTGGGGACGGGCGCAGGGATCACCTCCCCCGGCTCCTGGCTCCCCAGAGGAGACGTCGGCATGAACCCAGAGACACGCGGGATCCCTGCGGACGGTGGGAGACAGTGGGCCCACAGCATCCCGCGACTTCCCACGGGGTGGGACGGGAGGGAGTCAGGTTGACCAGGGACTCGAGGGCTCGGGTTTATCCATTGCACATGCCATGGAGACCACCAAGTCTTTCTCCAGGGCGATGGGGACGGGAAAGCCAATAGCCCAGCATGATGCCACCACCACTGCCAGGTCCTCACTCCTCTGACCGGCACAGCGACCGGGGACAACAGGCCCACACCCACCGCCTGGTGCGCCAGCCCCGAGCCCCCGGCCAGAGGGAGGTATTCCACCCCCACCTCCAGGCAGGCTGCCCCGGACCGTGCGTCCCGCTCCTGCCCTGGTGCTGTGGTTTGACCCCGGCTGGCAGCAAAGCACCACAACAGCCGCTCACTCACCCTCCCACCTCCTGGGGATGGGGACGGGTGAAGGGAAAAGAGACTCGTGGCTCGAGATAGGAACAATTTAATAACTAAACTACAATAATATTGGAAATAATGATGATAATAGTGATATATACAAATATAAAAATTAGTGATAGACAGTGAAACTGCTCACCACCCGATGACCAAGGCTCAGCCTGCTCCTGGCTAACAATCCCAGAGCAGGGAGAGTCTGGCTAACAATCCCAGAGCTTCCAAACAGAGCCTCCCCTCTCCCCTGGCCGTGCCGGGCATGGGATGGAACAGACCATCGGCCAGTTTGGTCTCAGCCCTAACCCTGAGGTTGAATCCTGGGCTGGTCACTGGGGCTGTGCTCCCTCCCAGCTCCTCCTGCCCCTGCAGACACGGGCACAGCAGAGAAGCTGGAAAGTCCTTGAGTGTCCTGGCAGCAGCTGTAAACATCCCTGTTATCAGCCACCTTCTCAGCACAAATCCAAACCGCAGCCTCTCCCGAGCTGCTACAGAGAAAGTTAACTCTGTCCCAGCCAAAACCAGGTCACCTGGGCCCCCCGGGGCTGCCAGCGCCCATCCTGGTGCCACCCACGGCATGGACACGGCACGGCCACAGCCATGGCACAGACACGGCCCCTCCCGGGCACTGTGGACCCTGGCCATGCCGGCACTGCCAGGGCTGCTGTGGAGCCTTGTGCCACCATCGGGGACGGGCAGCAGCTGGGTGGGGGGAGATCTCCCCAGTGCTGATCGCTGATGGCTGAGGCACGGGGATGATGCCCTGGCAGCGATGGGGTGGCAGCTCTGCCATGGCAGGACCCTGGGGCTCCAGGGGAGCTGGAACCTTCCATGGCCCCTGTGGGAGTCAGCCGTGGGGCAGCTTTAGAGGGACCAGGGGGCTCCAGAGATGAGCACTGCCGTCCTGTGGGCAATGCTGAGCAGGGATCCCACAGGGAAGCTGGGGCCGGTGGTGGGCACCAGTCCTGGCAAGAGCGCAGCGGCTCACCCCCAGCGTGGGGGGCTTTCGGTGGGCAGCCCCCCGCCAGCACCATGCCGGAGCAGACAGCTGGACCCCCAACGTGAGACCCAGCTCCCGGCAGCCGTGGGGAGGGCCGGTGTAATCATTCACCCGGGCCTCAGAAATAGCCCCAGCCGGCCGGGCTGCGAGCCCGTGAGCGCAGAGGGCAGAGTCCAGGTTTCTGCTCTGGGCCATGAGCCACCGAAACCAGCCCAAGCCCCCACCCACCACCTGCGGTGCTCAGCATTTGGGGAAGCATGGGGCTGAGCAGGACCCCAGTGTGGGGGGAGCCACGGTCCTGTCCTGGTGCTTGTAAGACCAGTAATAAAAAAGAGACTCCAGTATGGTGGGGGGGTGGTTTCCTGCCGGATCAGTGAGCTGAACTGGTGGGTCCCCTCTCAGCCGTGTCACCAGTGTCAGCTCCCCGGATGCCCACGGGTGACACAGCATGAGCCACAAGTCCAGGGGAGCCCGATCGTGGGGCAGCCAGAGCATCCCCCTCCCTGGGGTGACGGCTCACCTGCTGTGCCAGTCAACCCCGCTGCCACCCAACGCAGCCTGTCACCGTCCCCAGCCAGCTCCCACTGCTGTCCCATCACCGGGTCACCACAAATCAGCCGTGAACCTGCATCCCGCGGCCACCCGCGGCTCTCCGTGGGCAGCAGCAGCCTGGGGTGGAAGGGACAGTGTGGGGACAGCAGGAGATCCCGCCTCGCCAGTGGCACAGGCAGCACCCACAGTGCCACCAAGCCCCAGTCCTGCCCCCGGTCTCCCCCCCAGGACCTGGTGTAGGGCCTGCCCCAAGCCAAAGGCTGGCAGCCGGAGGAGCCGGCTCGGCCGGTTTCCAACAGAAACCAGCCTGCACCCGAAATGGCCCCGCCAGAGGCAGTATCTGGGCAGAGCTGACCGCGGCCCAGCCCCACACACGGGGCAGCACGGGGAACCCCACGCGCCCCACTCTGCCCCACACACACCAGCCAGCATCTCCCAGGGTTTTAATCAAAGCCCGGGCTGCGCCGGGGCAGCTCATCCCACTGCGAGGTCCCCGACTCGGGGCTGTGCCCGGCCGTGGGTGACACCGCCGGCAATGCCCACCGCGGGGACAGCAACAGGTGGGGAGGTTATTTATCGGAAAGCGATGCACCCTGCCCACCCCAGCCTTGCCCCACGGCTATCCCCACCACCCATAACCTGTTTCCCAACCCTGCCACTGGCGGGGGTCCTCAACCTGGGACCCCAAAGCCATCCCCGGATCAGCCGGGGTCCCTGGTATCAGCCAGGGCTGCAAAACCGCTCGCCCCTTGTCTGGTCCTGCCCACGCAGGACAGCGGTCACAGATCCCCCCAGAAGCTCTTCTAACCCAACCCCACCCACACCGCGATGGGCTGATCCCGAACCCCGCTCGGGGAAAAGGGTCTCTGGAAGGTCTGACCCAGCTGGAGGGTAAATCAGGAGGATGGAGGAACGTCCTCCAGCCCTCGGGGCATGGAGCTGTGGTGGTGGGGTCCCAGGATCCCCCCCAGGGTATCTCCCTGCCATTGCGGCAGGACTCCGGGAGTGTCACCAGGTCCTAGAGCCACCCAGAGAGGGACAAAGCATGGCCAGTTCCCCAGGTGAAAGCGCGGCGGGGTCCCCGTCCCCAGAGGGGAAGCAGGGCCAGCAGAACCCCGGAGGGACAGAATCAGGCACTCACCGAGCTTCCTCCGATCGGACCAGGAAGGAGCTGAGCTCCCGGGCTGGTGGCAGCGGTGTCACTCCAGGTTGCCTTGTGTAACCCTTTGTGGGCCAGACGCTGCCTGCAGGAGGGAAGGAGGAGAACAGGGGGTCCCACGGCAGCTTCCTGGGCACAGCAGGAGTCACAGGGGACTGTCCTTGTCCTGCACAGTGCTGGTGGCTCAGCCACGTCCACTTGCCCCCACTCAGCCCTGGGCAGGGACAGGCTCACGGGATGCCAAGGGCGGGGGTGCCTGCGGATGGGGGTCCTTCCCTCCCAGCCTGGAGGTGGTGGGGTTCTGTGCCAACCCGCACTGCCCCAGACCCCCAAACCCTCCCAGGAGCCCTGCTCGAGAGTCCCCGGGGGGAACAAAGGGCTTCACCCGATGCCCCAAGAGGGGACAGAGATGGTGGCCAGCCTGGGGCTCCCAGCCTTGCCGATGGCTGTCGTCCCCCGTTCCTCCCCTTCCCCTCCCCTCTGTCCCCCACCTGGGCACCAGCCCCATGTCATTCCTCTTTCTGCGGGGTCGCTGTCCTGCAGTGACAGAAATCAGCTCCACGCCTCGGCTCCCTGTCCACGCTGCTGCGTCCAGCTGGGATCGGTGCTGATGCGGCAGGAGACGGTCACAGCCCCACGGCGGGATGTCACAGGGGGACCAGTTCCTCCTGAACCCCCCGGCCACCAGCCACCATCCTGGAGCTGGAGACATGGAGCAGCAGCTTGTCCCCCTCCCCCCCTCAGATCCGCATCAAGTGGCTCCTTCTCGCCGAAGCCCCCTGCCAGCCCCGAGGGGAGGCTGGAGCAGCCCCAGCCGGGCAGCCGCTGCCCCCCAGACCCAGCCGCAGCTCGCCAGCCACTCCGGGGCCACCGCCTGCCCTCCCGCACGGTGCCACGGCCAGGAGCACCGGGGCAGGGGGACAGTGACGCCACCCAACAGCATCATCGGGGCCACCGGCACTGTCCCGGCTGCGCCGAGGGCTGGGCGTTCACGCCGAGCTGGCTTCCCGGCCTCGGGGCCGCTGGTGTGAAGGGATCAGGCCGGGAGAACCGGCAGGGCCGGCAAGGGCCAACCCACAGCCGGGGGTGACCCCCAGCCCGCAGTGACCCCCAGCCCGCAGTGACCCACAGCCCGGGGTAACCCCCAGCCCGGGGTGACCCACAGCCTGCGGTGACCCACAGCCCGCGGTGACCCACAGCCCGGGATGACCCACAGCCCGGGATGACCCACAGCCTGCGGTGACCCACAGCCTGCGGTGACCCACAGCCCATGGTGACCCACAGCCCATGGTGACCCCCAGCCCGCGGTGGCCGGGCCGCCCGGTGCCACTAGATGGTGCCAGGGGCCGGTCAGGGCCGGGCCGGGCCCGGGGAGGGGAGCGGCGGCGGTGTCGCGCCGCGGGGTCGGGGTGGCTCGGTCCCGGAGCCTCTCCGGGGGAGCGCGCCCGGTGCCTCTGGCTCGGCGGCTTCCGCGGCTACCGGGGGAACCCGCTGAGGGGGAGCGCGGGGAGGCGGCGCCCGGCACTGGGAGGGCCCCGGTCCCGCGGGAGCCAGAGCGGGGGGTCCCAGGGCCTCCCCCACGCTAAGGCCCGGCACAGGCCTCCCTGGGGGTGAGCGGTGCCGGGGTCCCGGGGCGGCCGGGCCCGCACACGGCCTCGCCCCGGGCCGGCCCCGCCCCTGCCGCCGGAGCCCCGCCCCCGCCGCCATGGCGCCGGCAGCTGTTCCCCCGCCCCCGCGGCTCTATGGTGCCTCTCGGCCCTAGGGACCGGCGGCCGCCTTTCTCTTCGCCGCTCTATGGTGCACGAGGCCCCGTCCCTCTCCCCGCGCCTTCCAGCCGGGAGCGGTCGTGGTCCCAGTCCCACAGTCCGCGGACTATCGCGATAGCCAGCCCCCGCGTCGCGATTAATTCCGACGGAAGGGGACCGCTCTACTTCCGGTGCTGGCCGCAGCCCCTTCCGCCCTGAGGCGCTGGGGCGTGTCTAGCCGCGGCACCTCCCGCGCTCTATGGTCCCCGCCGTTCCCAGCTTCCTCAGCGGCAGCGGCCGGAGCCGGGAGGAGCGGCGGCGGCGGGCGCGGGCCGGGGCCTGGGCCTGGCTTGTCCTGCCCCGCCCCGGGCCTGCCCTGCCCTGCCCTGCCCTGCCCGCGGCGGCCATGGAGCTGGAGGTGCCCGAGGAGGCGGAAGGCTCGGCCGTGGCGGGTGCCGGTGCCATCACCCCGGAGGCCGGCGTGGGGGGACTGGACACGGCAGGAGGTAACGGGCTGCGGGCACCGGGCGGCCGGCGGCTTCCCCCGCGTGTCGCCGTCCCCCCGAGGGGCCGGGCCCGGCGCGGTTCAGCCCTGGGGGGCTGCGCGGTGTCTGAGGGGTGTCAGCCCCCCGCCCGGTATCCCCGGGGGGGCTCGGAGCGGTTCAGTCCATCCCCGTGCCCCGCGCCCTCTGCCACCCCCGGGGCACCGCCAGGTCCCGTCCAACTGCCGCTCCCCCTCCTTCCCCCCCGGGACCCAGAATGGTTCCACCCCCCCCCCGGGCAGCCCCTCGCCCCAGGACCCGCCGGCACCGGGGGGGCCGCGCTGGGGCTGTCCCGCGTCTGCTGCCCCCCGGCTGGCCCGGGCCGGCGCTTGCCGGTGCGGCTGCGAGCCCCGGAGCACCGTGCGGGGCACGGGCCGGCCCGCCCGGCTGCGGGGCTTCTCCCCGACACCCTCCGGTCCCGGTCCCGGGGGGCTGTGGCGGGTGCGGTGTCACCCCGGTGCCGGTGCAGCCGCCCCCTTGCCCGGCTGGGGAGCGGGACCGCGGGCCCTGCTCGTCCCTCTGCTCTCCGGGGCTGGGCCTCGGGCGTTCCCCTTCTCCCGGGGGGTCCCGCCTGGCCCTGGGGGTGCTCCCTCCCGGGGGATGCTGCGGCCGCACCGGGGCCCATCTCCCGGGGGTGGGGGGCGGCAGGGGAGGGGTCCGAGCCTGACAGTGCCGCTGGCAGCGTTAGCAAAGGGTGTTGGGTTCCTGGGCTGGCGGGATGGGGTCTGTGGGGCTGTGCGAGCGCAACTGCCTCTGCCGTGCCTGCCCGGTAATTTGTAGTTCATCCACAACCTCACAGTTGCTAGCTGGAGTTCTGTGCGTGGTCGGACGGCCCCGCTCTGTTGGGTTGACGTGTTTGTGGGCCTGACGCAAGGCTCCTGAGCACCTGTCTGAGCCGAGAGCCCGCTGAGAGCCCGCTGCAGGGGAGACGAGGTTTGGTGACGTTGTGACAGCAATCCCCTCGTCTTTGGGCCCTTAAATGAGGCTCATCAGACCTTCTAGAAAGCAGCAAATGACAGTGGACGCTGTGATTGTTTCAGAGATGTCATCCGCTGTGCTGGGGGACTGGGAGGAATGTGTCATTTTCGGTAAGGTGCTGAGGTTTAGGCAAGTGGCAAGCTGTCCCCAGCCTTGCTGCTTCTGTTCCTTGGTACTGCAGGGAAAATGGAGGGTCTGGCTGCGTGCAGCCTGCCTTTCCGAGGCTGCTTGCGCCGCTTCCCACCCGCCGTTTGGGCCTCTTTTTCGGGAGCGTGCTCCCAGCATGGTGTGGGGTGACTGGAGGTCTTCCAGCTTGTGATGCTGGAAGAGAGAAAGAGGAAACCTCTTGCCAGTGAACAATTAAAATCTTGTTTATGCTTCTGATTTCTGTCACCTTTCTGTTTCTTTGGGGAGGTAGAGGGTTGTTGTTTGGGACAAGGCACGGTGTCTGTGGAGACTTGCTCGGGAGGGATTTAGGCAGGGAGTATGTGTTTTTCTTCCCTTTGCAAGTAAATCTGAATTTACAAACCTGTAGGCTGTCTTGCCTTACGCTGATTGTAAAAAAGAAAAAACCAAGCCAGTAATCTCACCGGTGCTTTGATTTTTTCGAGTCAAGTTGCTTACTCCTTGCTTGGGTAGCGTCCAAACTGTCACTCGGCCTCAGCCGCGCTTGCACCTGGAGCTCCCGGGAGCGCTGGGGACAACGTGCACGACAGCTAATGACTATTTTCTGGAAGAGAACAAAACCTGGAGGGACTGGAGATGGCCCTTGGTGGGCTGTGCCTGCCCGTGGGGCGGGCTGTGCCGCGCCGCAGGTCTGGGTCGGGACTGCTGGCTGATGGAGCACGTCGACGTGCTCCGTGGTCCTCAGTGCAGCAGATTCCGGAGCAACGTGCCTGGGAGCAGAGGGGGTTTGTGCTGAACGCTGCCCTGTTTTGTTGACTGTTTCAAAGCCGATGGCGATAAATCCAATTTAGCTGTGCAGCACTGATGCCTCTGCTGGTATTGGAGCAGCGGTGGAGGTGCTGGAGTGCTCTGACCTGCCCATCTGTATAGGGGCTTCGTGCCACTCACCGTAATCCTCGTGCTGTTGATGGAGGGTTACCAGTGCAGCTGAAATCTCCCTGGCTTTTTGCTGGAGAGCGAGGACATCGGTGTGCTGCGCTCTTGCTGAACGAAGGTGGCAGGGTCACTCAAGCACCAGTAAATACCCAGAGGGGAGCTGGTTAGTCTGGTACAGAAGTGAAACTGGATGGAGGAGAGGGGCTGAAAGTCAGGGAAACCTTGACAGTAGGCTAAAGCACAGAGTCTTCTGAGGGGAGCTTTTGGAAGTCTCTTAATACGCCTTGAGGGAGAAAACCTCATTTAGCGTCAGCAGCTGGGCTCATGCCTGAGTGCACAGGCCCAATTCGTCCCTTTCTGAGAACCCAGCTTTGAGATTTTTAAGTTTTGTAATCACGGTGGTTGGAAAGGGAGTTTCAAAGTGCGATGGGTGTACGTGGGTGCTGTGCCTCCTCCCCAGATCCACCCCCTCCTGCCCTGGGAAGGGGCTGCGGGAGGGTAAGAGAGCGCTTGCCGGTTTCAGTGCGGGTAGCAGAGCTGTTGGCAGGAGCGGAGACTCCATGTGCGCGCGGGGGGACAGGGGAGCACTGGGAGCGTTCGGGCTGGGGTGCCGTGACGCCAGAAACAGTTGGGTGAGAAGAGGACACATCACCATCCCTCTGCTGGGGTGCAGCCTGCAGGTGGAGGGTCTGGAAACCTCTTTTTCCGCAGGAGGCCTGAGGTGATGGCAGAGCTGTTGGTCCAAAGTTGACAGCAAAGCTGGTCTCCGCTGTGTCCTCGCAAATGTGGGAATTCTCAGCCTGATGGGGGAGTTGATATCCAATTTATTTCCGTTTCTCACGTCTCCTGTGGTATGGGTTGCAGTCTGCCCATCATTTATGGCTTAGAGCCTGGGCAGAAACCTCCAGCGTGTTCTTTTGGGTTGAATTCCTCTGCTTTAGGGAGCTGAAATGATTTAACAAGTATTTATGCTCTAGTTCGACATTTGTATCTCGCTGGAGATAGTGGAGATCTGAGCCCCAGCCAGCGGTGCTGATGGTCCTGGATGCTGGTGGCACCTGTAAGGCCATCTGCAAAAAGCGCTGCGAGATCGTCGATTGCGACAGACGAAGATCGGTATTGCAGCTCTTCCCTCTTTGCGGTGATAACTTTGAAGTGACTTTTAAAGGGTTGCTGGGAGCAATTTTTTTCAGTGAGCAGAGATAAGAGAAGAATTCCACCCTGTGGGGCACAAGCGGTTCAATCCATACCGTCGTGATGGAGAGGGAAATTGGAGAGAGCTTATCAGCTTGAGGAAAAAATCAAATGTAAACACCATCCCCAGCATGATTATGGTTCACAGCTTAGCTGGGTGTCACATGCCTCTTTCTCGTGAGATGGTGCTAGCGAAGATGATGACAGAGGGAGTCAGCTGGGCAAAATCGGACAGAAAAGCACCCTGCACCTTGAACTTTTAAAGACCCTGCAGTTACTTCACAGTCAGTAAGTCACAGCTTAGCTGCAGGGAAGGAGGAAGGCAATGAAAATAGAATTCAGGGTGCTCTGGCAAATTAATTGTCCTTTAAGATCTGAATCGGCTGGAAACTAACAGGGAAGCTGGAATTACGGGGCATGGGAGCGGTGAAGGGCAGCGTTGGTACGGCACTGCCCTGGAGGGTGCTGAGCCCGTCTGTATCGGTGTCAGGACAGGCTGGAGAACGAATCCCTGAGAACCCAGAACGAGCAATGATTAATCTAATTTTCATTAACTAGCATTTGGCATTGACCTGGATATAACAGCGCGTTACGCCGCTGCTGGATGTGCGGCTGGCAGAGCTGCTGGCGCTGTGTCCCGCTCGGGAAGCCGGCTGCGCCTCTCCAGAAGGGCTCCTCGGGGAATGACCTGCCTGGATTTAGTATGAGCAGTGCGTAATTTGGGAACGATTACTGAAGTGATTCACCGACATGACCATTATGGGCTCTCACCAGATGCCCAATCTTATTAAACGTGATTTTCCCATATAAGGTGGTCGCAGCCTGGAAAGCAGCAGCAGGAATTCCAGTGTTCACATCTTTCAACTGCAGCCAGTGGAGTCCAGAAATAGGTCTGCCACGGCTGTGCGATACCCTGACACAGGCTCCCGGAGGCACACTGCTTACATCTTTGTCACGTTTGATTATTCCTGTCCTTCCTTTCGGGTGGCCAAGCGTATTCCTTTAGACCAGGATGAATCTCTAGAGGCCTGGCAGGTGCCTGGCTCCTGACCTGGCCGCAGTCCTCTGCTCTCCAGGACCTCACCGGCACGGGATCGGTTCCCGTCTGTGTGTCTGGGACCCGCAGGCGTTACATGGACATAATGAACTTGTGACTCGCAGGAAACATTGCAGCTTTACACCGCACTGCGGAATATCAGAAGCGGGGTTGGATGGGGAAATGTTTGCTAGCTCCCCGTGCAAGGAGGGTTTGGCTGTGTTTAGGTGGGAGTGACCTTCAGCAGGCTGGTTCACACGCTCCGCTCCCACCAGCAGCGTGGGGACAGGGCTGCTGGCTGTGTCGCTCAGGGGAGATGTTTTCTCTCGCAGCCTGGCTGCGGGAAAGCCGGAGCCAAAGCGGGTCCTGCCATCCCCGGGTGGTCTGGGTTATAAAGCAAATTAAAGTGTCTCTTTCCATCTGCTGTCTCCCAAGCTGTTGCCTTCTAGGTCTGCAGGCTGGGTCGCCTTGTGAAGGTGCCCAAGACCAGGATTTCTTAGTTAGCTCAGGCTGGATGTCTGTGCTCACATCCATGGGGGTGGGCAGAAGCTATTTTTAAAGCAT
Organism: Pterocles orientalis; assembly: GCA_011057875.1. Lineage (NCBI taxonomy): Eukaryota > Metazoa > Chordata > Aves > Pterocliformes > Pteroclidae > Pterocles > Pterocles orientalis. The sequence goes on along the minus strand of WKFP01013461.1, from coordinate 138,464 downwards.
TATGCAGGTTGTTTGATGTGGTTTCCCAATCAGGAGCTATTATCAGGGCAGTACCTCTGTGTGGTGTTTCACCATTTCTAGATCCATCTGCGGCTGGTGCGGAAACTCAAAGGAGCAAAATATTGTCGTTTTCTATAAGTCTTTGGCAAAGCAGAATTCCTGGCACAAGCACCCTCTCTGCGGTTGCTGCCTACTGATGGTGCGCGGCTCCGTGGTTGTCCAACAAGCAAGTGCAGCCACTTGTGTTTTCCTCTAGCGAGAAGGGTGCTGTGCTGGAACCGCCCGCTGCGCCGAGCCCCGCCGGTGCCGCGCTGCCCATCCGCCCACTGCGTGAATGCACTTACAGCAAAAGAAACCACAGGAGCGCAGCAGCAAGGGAAATCGAGGGACTGGAAGCAAAAGGCCGTTTAACGCTGAAATGAAACAACAAAAGCTCAAGAAAGAGGAGGGTCTGTGTGAAGTGAGTTTTGTCCTGATCCCTGTCGGCACTGACCTTCTCAGCGGGGCAGCCGGGCGCTGCTCACTGCCTGGGGAGCTGCGTGCCGAAAGGAAAGGCTCCTGCTGGCCTGCCCAGGCTTTCCACCTCCTCTCCCGGTAACTCAGTCCCTGGAAGGGGTGCCTGGCCTCTCCAAGCAGCCCTAAAAGAGCCGGTGATGACAGGTAATGTTGGGGTTTTTCCTTCTTTAGGTACAAACGCTCTGTTCCTTAGCAGCCTGGCACTTGTTTGTTTGAGTTTTTCAGTGTTGCCAATAGCTGAGTTAACCTCAGGACTTTCTGAGAAGCGTTTTCTGTAATTAAAAAGCTAAAAGTGATCGGAGCAGCTTTTCTGTCACTTTGTCTCTTCTCACCCACATATTTAAGCAGAAAATGCTGTCAAGCCCTAATTAAGTGTTGTCTTCTTCCATCATGTGCTCTCGTGGCTTCCCCAGCTTACGTGTGGGTTTTTGCACTGGCTTGCGGTGAATAACCCAGGCTGAGTCAGTACGTGCTGTGGCGGTGAGCAAGTCTGGAGGCTTCAATGTGTTCAGTTGTCCCAGCGTTCACGGCCCATCTGATGCCGCTGATCACTTCTAACCGCGACTGGTTTTGTCTGGCAGCTCTGGGGAGAGGCTGCGACTCTTTGAGGAGCTGGGTTAGCCCCCCTTTGCTTTCTCTGAATGCAGCAAAACCGCCGCTCTGTCCTAATTCTGTTTAAAAAATACAGATAATTGGTATAATGGTATAATGTTTTCTTGAATATTTACTGTAACACAGAAGCAGGCTGGAGTCATTGATATTTGAAGAACAGCAGCGTTAGTTCAGACCCTGGAGACTACACATTCTGTACGGTTGCATCTCTGGCAAATGCCTGCAGGAAGAGCTGTCCCTCGGGATAACTGCAGGGCTTTGCGGCCATGAGATCTGGAGTTGCAGAAAAGAACCTCGCGATGCCCAGGTTTGCATTCAGCGCGAGGAGTGTAAAACGCTTTGCAGCCTCATCGAGGGGGCGCAGTCCTCCTCTCCCCTGTCACTAGCAGAATCCGCAGGTTCTCTTTGCAGAAATTGCTGCTGGAGAGGGTGGGAAAGACTTCCTGCGAGAAAAGAGAAGCTGGGAACTGCCTGCTTGCTTCTCTGGCATCTGCACCGTTGCAGACCTGCCTGTTGCACGGGAAGGGCCCACGTTCTGGTGGCACACCTGTAGCGGCTCCTGCGGCACGAGGCAGCCGTCGATCGGGCAAAGGAAAGCGGGTCACGGCCCAGGGTTTGTCACAAGACCGACCTGGGCAGACACGGTGCTGCTTCTGAAAGGGCCTGGAGATTAGCTGGGCATGGGAACACCGCATGCAACAAGCTCGTGTCTTTGTTCTGTGTGAAACAGCTCAGCTCCTGAACCTGGAGGAATTAATGGATTACAAGAGCAGCTTTGCCTTGTTTGCAGTGATTAGAATGGAGCAGCGCGCTGTTGGGCCAGTACCGCTGGTGACATGGGCTGGCGGGGAGCTTGGTACGGGTCAAACTCCAAGTAGCTCAAGCAGCGTGTTCCATCTTACTGCGTAACGTTAAATCTCTCCCAGCCATGCAGGGGAGCGATGTTTAATTCTGCTTCTGCCTTGTGCTCTGCCTGCCACGGTGGAGACTTCACTGCAGTGGGATTTGCAGCGGTCCCGTCGGTGCCTGCAGTCGCTGTTGCTGAGCAGTGCTCTCACACGGGGCTTGGTGGCTCCTGCAGAGTGAGTTCTCTGTGCTTTGAGGGTCCATGTAGCCAGGATAGTTGATGACTCTTCATTTCTACGGGCTGGGCAGAGGATGGATTGAGAGCAGCCCGGAGGAGAAGGACTTGGAGGTGGAACTAGATGATCCTTAAAGTCCCTTCCAACCCAAACCGTGCTGTGAGTTAAGCTTGGTGATGCTTTCTCTGGTGAAGCTCTGTCAAACTCTTCAAGTTCTCTGTGTTCTTGTACCAGAAGAAGATCTTGGGAGTGCTTCGACCTCCACCAGCACTGAGGTCCCGGAGGAAAGGCGGCTCATCAGCAGAGGAAGGGGAGTGCTGGGCTGGGAGCCAGTTGGGTCCCTGCTCTTTCACTGAATTTAGTAATTCAGAGTAATTCCCCAGCTGTTTCATGTTTTTTCTGTAGGAGGCAAAGAAATGTGCTGCTTTTGAGACCGAGGAGCCGAGTTCACACAGTCGTTTGGCAGGGCTGGTGTTGGAAGCCTGCCCTTAATGTAACGAACTGGACCCATTGGGATGCTGGCCTTCAGGATGGGTGTCTTGAATGTGTCAGACCACACTGGTGACCACGTTATAATTCTGAAAGAGTAGAATTAGTCAAGATTATTCTTCCCTTTCATTTGCTGCCTGACAAGATGTTGTTTAAATTCCTTTCTTCCCTTTGGAGTTTGTTGCTTTACGTTCCGTCACCCTGAGCAAATTAAGGTCCAGAGACTGCCACAGAGACTGGTGGAGTTGGACTGACACAAAAACCGCGCATCATCTCCGTTAAAAGAGCATCGTTTGTAAGGTCAGTCTCCTGGGAGCTCAGCCTTGATGCACGTCTTACGTTCTGCCTCCCTGGCGTCCTGCTCAGCCCCACGTGGGGCAGGAAGGACGGGGAGGAACGAGGCAGGTACAGTAAAAGCGATGCTGCCTGGTATTTTAAGCAGGAGTAACGCAGGTTGTCATCATCTGCTCTCCCTCCTCCCTGTCCTGGAGGATGGGAGCGAGGCCTGGCCGCGTGCGCCGCAGGGCAGCGGTGGGGTGGGACAGCCTTTGCTCTGCTGCTTTCTACCCGAGGAGCATTTTGTGATCTTCTCTACTAGTTTATTACCTACCTACCGAAAAAAAAAAATAATATATCTCTGACTGTACAGCAGAATAGTGTTTCTGTGCATGACATAAATGGCTTCAGGGTGTTCTCAGTTATTTTTTAGGGTGGAATTCCTCGTTTGTGGGTGGAACTGCTTCTGTTTAAAGGGCAAGTGAGCAGCATCCTCCTGAACTCTTGGATGTTTACTCGGTTTTCTTCCAGCTGAAATGGGGCGGCAGTGCAGTTCCAGTACTGCTTCGGTTATTGTGATTATCTGTATAAACGCTTTTGTGACGCTGGTCCTTTCAGCGCTCCAGTGAGTAGTGTTTGGTTCAGAAGGGCTGCGGATGGATTTTCATTTTTCATTCAGGGCTGTACGAGCTCAGGTAATTAAGGCCACTTGGCACCAATTTGAGCAACTTGAGCGTTGGGAGCTATTTTGTTTGGTGCGTCAATACAGCTTATAAAGGCTTTGGAGCACTTGAGAAATATTTTAATGTAACTGGCAAGTTTTGAGGGATTTTGTGAAATCTTTCCAAAGCTCAAGACACATCTCCAAGGTACCGCAAGGCTCGCGGCAGGCTGCCATACCCTAAAACAGCCGATCTTATCAACACGCGCATCAGCGATGGAAACGCTGACAGCAGTACGTACCGCTGAGCACGTGCTGTGTCAACACAATCGCTAAGATCCTGGGGTGGGACACGGCTGGTTTTCTGCTCGGTTTTGTCACCACTTTGTCCGAAGTGGGTCACCTTCTGGCCACCCAGAAGCTGGCAGCCTAGCTTCAGCTAAGTGTCGTCTCTGATGTCCATTGATTTTACTCAAGGTCCTGAAGATCTGAGGGACTGAAGAAAAACTTTCAGGCCTGGTATAAGACCTAGAAACACGAGTTTCCATTTTACGCAGTAGAACGCGGGTGACAGCCTGGAGTCTCCCACTGCCGCCGGTTGGGTGTCCTGGCTTCTTCCCGCAGGATGCCCAGCTCTTGGAAGTGCGTAGGGTTGGGAACTGAAGTTCACTCTGGCTTTGCGACACTGGTAGTGCTGGTTCCTGTGTGGAGGGGGAAGACTCTAATGCAAGGCAGAAGTGACGGTGGTGCTTTGGTCACCGCTCTAAGAAGGGAGTGAAAATTTGCCCGTGGCTTAATGCTGGCTTGTCATGTTTGGCGTGACCTGGGCAGTAGTGCAAGCAAAATACTACCCAAGCCTCTAGCGTGGGCAGGATACAGCTGCTGATGTCAAAGATGCTGCAATAGTTTCCTTTCTATAGTCTCTCTGCACATCTGATGGACCAAATTTTGTGGATTTTTCAAGGCAAACTTGTCCACGACTGCATTTTTCAAAGGGAGGCAGCTGGCTAGAATCACCATCTGGCTGAGTGCTCCTTCCCTGGGTGTGTGCCTGGTGGCACTTGGTGCAGTCAGTGGCTCCGTTTAGATGCTGTTGTGAAGCTCGGTTCTCTCTCCGATTCCCTGGTTTCACAGTTTTGTCCGTGCAGCCAGTTCTGCAGCGTGTGCGTCCCCACCCCAAGGGAGGGGTACTGTGATCAGAAGTCCTACGCGCTGCGGGGAGGGCAGATGTGATACCCGAAATCACATCTCTTCTCTTTAAATGTCACTTGTAAACGGGTGTCGTCTTTAAAATGACAATTTTCCTTTCTGTATGTATTTGGGGCTGCTCTCACCATCTGTCTGGATGCATGTTGATGGGGGCAGCGTACAAAACGGCGGAGACTTTGCTGGCAGAAATGCAAACTATAGAGACGTAAAACAGTCCCTAACTTCAAAGCTGGAACAAAAACAGCAGAAAATTAGACCGTCTTCAAGCTGTGCTTGTCAGCGTGAAATGACGTGCTCTGCAGTTCCAGGGCAAACGCTTGCCTAGGTGGAATCCAGAAAGAAGGCGAAGTTTCTCAGTTTGCCCTAAGAGGTGGTGATTATTTGTGTGTTTAATTAGCACGTGTTATGGGAGAATTTTTGTGTTGGTAAGTGATCAGAACTCAAATCTTGAAGGCTAACAATTGCCTTTGCTTAATTTACTTTTTTTTTTCCTGTAATGCTAATTTATGTTACAAGATAGTTCAGTTTTCTAAGGGCTGCATATTGTGCTGCATTCTGTAGCGTTTGATATGCATATTGGTGTGTTTTTTTTAAATTCCAGGATACTTCCTTTCCAACCATCTTCTCTTCAGGCTTAAATTAGTTTTGATGGCAGAGAAATGATGACGTGGACTTTCTCTGCCTTAGCCTCAGAGGGCTGGATGTTTGTTTTCATTCCAGTATTAAGTAGGAGTCGCTGGTGGATTAACTATGTAGGACGCTGTTTTGAGAAGGAGGTTTCTAGACTGGTAATGCCGGAAAACGCTCGTTAAAGAAAATGAGAAACTGAAGGAGCGAACATCCTGAAACTGCCAATTGCTTCTGCGGCTCCCGGCGGACTGGCCCCGTGCGTTTCTGCTCTATAATTGCAGTAGTTGCTGCAGCTCCCTTGCGGAGAGCCTTGAGGTCCTGATAAACGTGCAAAACAAAACAAAGCAAAAAGATTCTGTTGGTTGTCAGCCGAGACAGCTCTGTCTCGGTTAAAGGCAGCAGTTGCCGTATGGCTTTCACTGGCTTGCCCATCCCGGGTGCAGAGCTGGTCTGGGCTGGTATTAGATCGAAGACCCTCCCGAGGTGAAGTGCTGCTATCGGGCTGCTCGGCAGGACTCTGTCAGCTGCGGAGAACGTGGTCGTTTGGAAGGAACTTCATTTAATCCAGACAAGCTCTGGTTTGGTGCTGATAGCATGGCAATGCGTGGGCTTCCACAAAGTGTTGAGATTTCAGGTTTATAAACTGAGCTCAGAGAGGTGCTATGGCTTCCCTAACGCCCAGGTTTTAAAACACAAAAATTGGTTTTATTTTGAATCTTTTTTCAAATCTGAAAACTAGGGAGCACAAGAAAGCTGGAAGTGACCAGCGTGAAGAGCAAACTGTAACCTAGAGGAACACGGTGGGTTTTTACAGTATCTGAAGAAATGAAATTTAAATACAAATTTCCCTGTGAGGGGGGCTGAAAACCAACTTAATCTGTAAGGGTGAGGCAGGGTGAAAAACAACTTAATCCCACGCCTGTGGGAGGGAGGGATAAGATGTGCCTGAATGGCAGCTGCTCGTCTAAAGGGAAAAGGAAATATTACAGGCAGAAGTGGCGAGTGCTGCCTGGTACTTCGTGTTTTCTGTTAAAGCTCCTGCTTATGGTGGCTTCGGCTTGCCAAGATGATGGTCTTCAAACGTCTTTTGCGTTATGGCTGGCCTTTAAGTTCTGGCAAAGCTAATGCACCCGTTTTGGTGAAGAGGAAGCCAAGAAGCATTGCCCCATCCAGGAGTTCAGAGCTTGGTCAGGTCCATCCGTAATCAGCATTGCAACGTCTGCAGGATGGTTCTGCTTCATCAGACCTGCTTTGTTTCCTCTTCTCGTGGAAAGCCATCGGCAGCTGACTGCTCGAAGCCTTCTAACTTCCATTTTTTTGTGCTTTGTAAAAATAACTCACCCATTAAATTCTCCCTGGCCTCCCCGGTGAGGCTGGAGGAGCTCTGCTGCTCGGTAGGTACTGGTCTGTAGGTTTGAGCCAGCTGGCCTGGAAGAAGATTACTGGGTTGGGAGCCAGGAAATGTGGAGTTTAAGCCCTGGGACTCCCCATGTCACCCTGCGTGTGTTATATTCCCCATCCGGAGCTGTTAGGTAGCTGTTGGCCAGTGTTACCCCACCCTTCTGCCTCTCTTCCTCCCACGCCTCAACGCACACCACGGTCATAAACCCAGCTACCAGCTGCGCTGGGAGGGGAAACCTGAGCAAGGGGCTGGGTCGTCCTCCAGGAGGTGGTTTCTCCAGTGACCGTGCGATGTTTGCGTGCTTGGCTGGGGTTTCTGTTTCTCTCCAAACACAGGAGCAGGTTGTGCTGTCCCCCATCTCCTTCGCAAGTCAGTGGCAGTGTGTTTGGCTGGTCCAGCGTCGTGGTGCAGGAGAACTGTTTCATTTCTGTTTTTATTAAAGTCTCAGCAAACAGTACTAAAGATCCCGGGAGAGTCTTTGTGTAGTTCCGAAGGCTAGGCTGAGGTTCACTCACTGCCTTCATCCTAGACCTGTTCTTTGTAAGACCTCCCCATTTTTCTCTTGTATCAGGCAGATGTTGAATAGAATAAAGCCTTGAGAAGGGCTTGGGAGTGGAGTTGTTCATGGTTCAGGGCTCTGTTTTAGGACCTGCGAGAAGTGGTTCCCAGTTGCACCTCGAGCTTACGGAGTTCTATCAACGCGTGTCTACGAGCCGTGTGGCCAGCCGGACCAGGCTTTTTTCCGAGATGGCCACTTGTCTTTGCAGCCTAAAAACACATCCTAGAAACCACAAAAGAGGGACCTTGACCACTCCTGCATCCTGGGCAAGCAGTCTAAGTGCAGGAAATCAAGGGTAAGCGCAGCACTTGCCTGGTGCACAGCTTGGCAATGACCGTGGTCCCCGTGCTTCTGAATCCCAAACCGTGGAGCTGCCGGCAGAGAGGCTCGTGGCCGAACTGGGTGCGAACATGTGCGGCAGCCTCTGGGAAGATTGTGCCAGAAATCTGAAGTGTCCTCAGCACCTGGGGTGCCTTCAGGAGCTTGGGGATAACCAGTGCCTCAGTTCTGCCTGCACAGCGCTTTGGGAACCCAAGTGCTCTTTTGGATTTCGCTCTTTGTTCTTTTGCATCTTTAGTTAGGACAGAGTCTGGAGCCGAGCTCGTTGTTCCCAAATGAGTAACTCCGTGGACATAGCTGCTCTCGGTTAAATAGAAGTTGTAAATGCCTGGCTCAGTGTCCCAGTGCAAATCCTCCAGGCTGGGCTGGAGAAGCTGCTTTACTGACCTAGCTTTTGAGCAAGCTGCAGATCTGTGCCAGAGGGAGCTGGTCCCTCAGCTTGTGGTTACCTGTGTTGGGGGAGCCCGTCCACAACCGTCAGTGCAACTGAAACATCCTTGTAGCCTGGCACAGGCACCAGGTTATCTCTTCCTGCTGCCTATGCATGCCTCACCTGTTTGTATTTCCTATTAACAGCTGTAGAAGTGTGTTTTAAAATTTCTTTTTTTTTTAGGTAACTTATTTTCAGCCGATAGCTGAGTCACTAGCTGCCATGCTACAGCCAGGATCCCAGGGAGAGAAGAGACTGCTTGCTGAAACTTTGAATTATGATTTTTGGCAGCACACTTCATCTTTGGAGCTGGTTCTGCTGTGGCTTGTTTTGTTCCATCTATTCAGGTGCTTTTCTTAGAGCAGAGCAGGAGCACCTGACCCAAACGCTCCAGTCAGAGAGAGCAGAAGTGGGAACAAGGCTGGTGGGAAAAGACGATGGTGGTGAGCAATAATTTAATTTCTTAACCTACAGCCCCACGCCTTGCGGCGGTAGTTTTTGCCCTGGAGGTCCTTCCTCAGTCCCACAGCACAGGTGCGCGGTCTGTCTGAGCTCCTGCTGCTGCAGGGGATATTTGCTCACAGATCCCCGCTGGAGGAGGAGAGAACTGGAGGCTTGGTACCCCCCCGGGCACCGGGCCCCTCAGTCTGAGGGAGAGAGGAGGTCTTGGCACGTCCAGGGAGGGACAGGATCCATCTGGAGGGAAGGATTTGCAGTAGCTGGGATGGATTAAGCAGAGTTTGCTCCTGGCTAGCCCTCCCTGCAGCCTGCTGTAGGTTTGGGTGGGTTGTGCAAAATCTCAGTTGCCTGTGCGGGAAGAGGGCGCGGGCAGCGCGGGTTGCAGGGTGCTGTGACCAGGGCAGGGGACACACTGGTGGGGAGCAGCAGAACTCCAGCCAGACCTGTCTGTCTGCCTCTTTCGAGCAAAGCCAAGAAATTTCTGATAGCCTGGTGCCTAACGAGCTCAGATGGACATGCCGGCAGCCTGGAGAGCCTGAATTTCTCCTTGTGGCAGCAAAAGCTCACATTTGTTCAGAAGCAGATCTCTCGAGCAGAGGTGTATCGCTGCTCTGCTTTTCCTGTCGTGTCTGTTTAACCACATTTTGAGTGTGCCCTGGTCAACTTGAAAGCTACATCTGTGTCACAAGCCCATGCTCTAAAAACAGCTCCAGAAATTCAGCCTCATGACACCTGTTTTGGAAGCAGGTAGAAGCTGCAGGTGTCCCCTGCCTCCTCTCCCGCCCAGACCTTGTCCTCAGTGATGCGACACGAATCTCTGTGTACATGTTGCGGTGTTGTCAGCTGCATCTGTGACAACCTGGAAGTGTTTTGTGAAGGCAGGTTTACTCAACCTGATGTGAGCAGCCTAGAGAAAGGGCTTTATATCCAGTGACGCATGTTGTGTGCAACCCCGTTCTGAAATCCCCTTTCAAGTCTTCAGTGTTCGAGCGCCCTCGGAAAATCTCTGTCAAGTGACATTAGCAAGAGCAGAATTAAATCCTCGAGGATTTAGCCGAGCAGCTTTGGCTATGGAGTAAATCAGGAAATACCTCGCTCGTTAAAAACCCAGGTGCATCTTCAGGATGACTTGCGGAGGGTGGCCTGCAGACAAAACAACTCTGTTCCCTCGGGAGTTTGCTCTTGCTTAAGATGCTGAGCTCCGCTAGGTTCAAAGCTTACTGCGGTGACTTCCGTCAAGTAGCATCTCTAGAACGACACTGCTAAATGGTGGAAGCGATAATCTGAGCCACCCCTCTGGGATCTGGAGCTGCAGAACCCTCAGTGAGGTGGAACAGGGGATAGTTTGTCACTGCCTCGCACAGCGTGCAGTCTGTCGCTTTGTGTCTGCTGTGCTGCTCCGAGACGCGGCTTGAATCATTTCTTGGACTTGCCGGTGCTCTCCCAAGACGGGCTGATATCCTTTGGAGGGATACCCGGAGAAGCAATACGGCATCCTCCTGCTCTCCAGTTAAAGGGGCTTTGCCCTCTCAGTGACCATGTTCTGTGCTATCTATCAGCTTCAGAAGTTTTGGGATTGGCTCCGGTGAAGTTATCCTTTTTGCCAGCCCTGGTACCAGCCCTGCCGGTCCTGTCGCAGAGCCAGCGAGTTGCAAAGGGACCTCACGAAGGTCGGATGGAGAAGAGCCTCCAGCAGCGCTAATCCCTACCTGGCCGGGAGGTGCTGAGGTCGAGCCTCGTGCAGCTAAACCACTGAGCGGTGTCACACTGCAAACCTTGTGTATTTGGGGCAGAATAACTGCTCTGGCTCTGGCAAGCAGTGTGTAACCTCAGATTAGTCAGCGTGTGCTTCTCCTTCTTTACTAGTGGCACTTGGAGAACAGAATGATGCAGGATGGAACTGAGCATCCTTTCCCTGCGGAGCAGGACTCTGCATGCCTTGCAAGTGCTGGATCCTGCTTCTAGGCAGGAGGCTGCAGGCAGGGAAATGGAAAACAAAGGAGGGAAGTGAATTGTGGACCTGGGCTTGGGAAGCTGCTGTCTGGGACCTTATGGCAGATGAAAACTTCATCTGAACACACACGCAGGGTCACAGGGGCTGCCTGGGGCCATGCACTACATTCGGGTCCCTGATGTTTTTGCAACTAGAAAGGCAAGAGGAGGTTCTCCATCTTCTCGCTGCCCTCCCAGCAGCCAGGGGATGCTCCAGAGAGCGATGGCAGTGGGATGGGCCCTGCTGGTGGGGAATGTGAAGGTTATCCTACCCCTGAGCAAAGGTAAGGGGGCATCTGGACATTGCTCTGCTTCTTTGGGGTGATCATGAGGAACGTGACTTCTAACTCCTTCAGCCTTTGATGGCCTCACTGCAAACTGGTGTTGAGGTTTTAACGTGGTGCCACCGTGCCTGGGTGTCATCGCAGGCGCAGAGAGCTGGCTCTGGCCCCGAGAGGTTTCGCTTCCTGCCACAGTGTTTGCTGTCTCTAATCCTAACTGAGCTTTGCTGTGAATTCCGGTAGACAGATTTGGACTTGAAGGTTGTCATAAAGAGAGAAGCCAGAGGCGAGGAAGAGGCTCGTGTCCCTAACACCACTGCCGCCATGCCTGACCTTGGCAGCGTCACCCCTTCTGCGTGCGCGGCAGGGAGAGCGCTCGGCCGCACTGGGCGTGCCGGGGAGCGTGTGTTGTTCTGCTCTGCAATCCTCCTGTGGCCGGCGGTGTGGAAGGGAGCAGGAACACTCTGTTCAGATAAGGCTGCACCTTTCCCATCTAGCAGATGTTCGCCCGCACATCCCACTGGGTTGCGTAATTACAGAGTTGAATGTGGAGCCGAATGGCTGCAGCTTTTTCCGCTCCTGGATGTCAGCTATTGTGTGCTCCTCTTGATGAGTTTTTTGTTTTGCTTTTTTCTCTGCTGTGTCGCGTGGTTCAGGCCAGCCACTCTGCAATTTTCTTTTTTTTTTTTTTTCTACACGCAGCTGATTTGAGACAAGAAAACAAATCAGTTCTTTTTAAACTTCATTTCCCGGTCTTGTCCTGCTTGTTCCTCACTGTAATTGGGCTTCGTGCTCTAAGTGCTTTTCTGGGGAGTTGTCAAGGAAACGTTTTAGCATGGTGTGTCCTGGCTCAGCAGTGCGCTGCGAGGAGGCTGCACCCAGGATGCGGTCCTGGTCCAGCACCTGCCGCTGCACGGGGTGCGTTAACCCCCCACCTGCCTCTTCAGCTCCTGCCCTGTCTCCTGAGCTGGGATGAACAGATTTATTTCTGAGGTGGAAAGACTTTCTGTATAGATACACATAAATACAGACACAGGCTGGGCGGGGAGTGGGTTTGGAGCAGCCCTGAGGAGAAGGACTTGGGGGTGTCGGTTGATGAGAAGCTGGACACGAGCCGGCAGTGTGCGCTGGAGCCTAGAAACCAACCGTGTCCTGGGGCATCCCCAGCAGCGTGAGCAGCAGGGCGAGGGAGGGGATTGTCCCCCTCTGCTCCGCTCTGGTGACCCCCCTGCAGGGCTGCACCCAGCTCTGGGGTCCTCAGCACAGGACAGACACGGAGCTGCTGGAGCGGGGCCAGAGGAGCCCCGGAGATGGTCCGAGGCTGGAGCAGCTCCCGTGCGAG
>WKFP01013461.1:106934-126165 GCA_011057875.1 Pterocles orientalis | reverse complement strand
AGAAATGTTTTCCTGTGCGGGGGGTGAGGCAGTGGCCCAGGGTGCCCAGAGAAGCTGTGGATGCCCCATCCCTGGAGGGGTTCAAGGCCAGGCTGGATGAGGCTTTGGGCAACCTGGGCTAGTGGGAGGTGTCCCTGCCCATGGCAGGGGGTGGCACTGGGGGGGCTTTAAGGTCCCTTCCCACCCAAACCGTTCTGGGATTCTGTGATAAAAGCAGAGAACTGGAGAGGGGTGGCAGGGAGAGGTGTTGGGTCACTGCTGGCTGGGGGCCGGCTGGGAGCTTCCTGCTGCTCGCCCCTCTCGGGTTAATTGAAGATCTCGCAGGTAGAACCTGCCTGGGGTGGAAAGGAGGGAGCGAGCTGTGTCCCTGCTGTGGGTGGGTATCACAGCAGTGCCCCGAGGCCCTGTCCTGCCCAGCCGGCACATTAAGCTCTTTCCTGTAATTTGTACAAGCCATGCAGTTCCTCTCCCTAACGAGTTTATGCTCAAATAAACGAGGCAAAGGGCATGGGAAAAGGGAGCAGCACGGTGCAGTAGATGGTTTGCAAACGTCACCTTCCCTCCCCAAAGTGGAGGTGGTTCCTGCGTGCTTGGAACGGCAAAATGAGGCAGGGAGCTGGCGTGGGTGGCGAACGGGAGCAGAGCGGCCATGGTGGGATTAACTGGGATAACGTATCTCTGGTTGCTCCTGGTCGTCCAGTTTCAGTACTGCCCGGTGCTGGCAGCATTTCTGTCTGCCTGCAAATAACTGCTGGGCTTTGGATGGTGGCTAAACTGTCCTGAGGAACACGGAGCTCCCTGGGCTGCCGGTGCGTGGCAGCAGGGTCTCTCCTCCCCCTTCCCGTGCTTCCCGTGGGGATGGAGCAAACCCTGCCCGAGCACTGGGCTGGATGGGGCCAAGCGGCGGGGAGAGGGAGCTCAGGCCGCGTTCAACCTGTGCCAGGTTTGTGTAGACAATCCCACAAATCACTCAGTCAGCAAGTGCTCCAGGGAAGAATGGATACCTCCATGTATATTCTATATAACAAGCAAAATTTATCTCGGACTGCTTTATTTCTTTATTATTTCTACAAGCTCTCCAGTGGCAGAAGCAGGGATCCGTGCCTAGGGTGCAGAGCAGTCAGCTGCAGCTCTTTCTGCCAAGAGATGCTGCATTTAAGGGGGAAAAAAACCCCAGAGTTTTTATTTAGTATTGTGGCTTGCTGTATGTTTCTCCTCCTAATCAAATTGTGGCGTTTTGTGGGAAGAAAATGGGTTTAATGACCAGAAGTACATCATCCTGGCTGCCTGGTAAGGGCAGTTGTGAGTAGCTGCCTTCTCCAGGAGGTTCCGGAGAGCCCAGCTTCTGCTCCGTGTTGTGTCTCCTCCTCTCTGATGCTGCGGGCTGCTTGCTGGGAGCTGAAGCCACATGTTTAGAGTGCAGGAGGTTGCTTTCTGCCTTTCCCTTTTGCTACGGCCTGATGCTCGTGCCGGCTCCTTGGGAAGCCCTGGCTGCCTGCACTGGTTCAGATGCTGCTTCTCAGCTGAGCCGTGTTTTCTGGCATCTTCTCTGAATTGCCTCCCAGCCCCCACCCCCCTTAATTTAAATTTATTTTTATCAGCAGTGCCTTACGGGAAATAACGGGAAATAAAAATGGCCCTTACAGAAACAACATCTTTTGATGGATGCATTTCATTTCCAGCCTTCCCCTCTATGTTTCGACTGCAGCACATCTGCTGCACGTGGATAGCCTTTAACTTCCACAGCTCACGTCTCGGCGCTCTGTTTCTTGATGCTTTTGCACATAACGCCTGGACCAGACAGGGCTGCGTTTGGAGTCATCCGATCAAACGATAAATGGGAGCATCCTGGTTGCAGTCTTCACCTCCTCTTATCATCTAAATGGGTTGCTCGGGTGCCTCACGTTGTCTTGTTCTCAATCGAGTACGTGTAAGCTTAGACCCAGACCTCCCCTGGTGCGTGTGTGACATGTCACAATTCCCCAGCTTTCTAGCAATTATGCTGGGTTAGCGTTAAATGTCGATTTTGCAAAGGCTGCTGTCAGCTCAGTAGTTTAAAAACAAACAGCCCCAAGAAATATCAGCTGCTGGTGCAGCATCTTTGGAGAGCTGTACTTTGCAGTCAAACACGACCAGTTTTCAATCGCTGTCGCCCCGACTGAGAGAGGGGGGCGACTGCAAATCTCCCGCGCGTTGCGTTTTTGGAGTTGTGTTGGTACAGGCTCCAGCTGCAGAGCCCCTGGGGTGGTTCTGTTCTGGTGGAGCTCTGGTTGTGGTCACCTTGCCTGTCTCCTGGTAAACGCTGTCATGAAGTGAAGCTTTTATTAAGGATGCAGCACCATCTCTGACCAGAGAAAGGAGCCCAGGTAAATCTACCCGCTCTTCACATTTGCTTTGCCTTCTCTGGAGCATCACAAAGCATCAAATCCTTCACGTTTATAAATATTTATGTGTGTATGCATCTCTTATAAAGAAGAGTTCTTTATTAGGTCTTAACAAGGCTTCTGCTGGATGTTCAGAAACTTTTAAGAAATTCCTTTTCGGTGGATAGAAGCCTCTCATGGCTCCTGCTGGGTTTATAATGAAGGAGTTTTGCTAGGCGACTTGCCTTCGCTGGTTTTGAGAGAACAGAGTGACTTTTTTATTTTCCTTGATTAGTTTTTAAATGTACTCTCTGCCCATAAACGAAACTTGAAACCTTTGGTAAATGCATTCTAAGTCATAGACGGCAAGGACGATATTTTCTGGTTTTCATGAAATTTGCTTTTAAGCCCAAATATTTGATGATTTTTATTTTTTTTCCACTTCTGACATCACTTGCATTTCCCTGATGACAGCATCTAGAGAGGCTGGGGGCTGGAGAAGCCACGGGAGCTGCTCGGATCCCAACACCGCTCCGTTCTGTGAGTTCACGTGCACCGACGAGGCTGGCTGATGAAACCTGGGAACGACAGGAGCCCTCCTGCCAGCCCGTGCTGCGCTTCGCTTCCTGGGAGCACAGTCGAGCCTACGTAAATGGGGTGTGAGGGGCCTGAAAAGGTCTCAACACCAATTTGTTGACGCAGTGTATCACGTAGGAGGAGAAATGCGTTATCTTGTGTGGGTTCACGCTGCTCTGGCGTGGTAGAGCTGAGGCTTGAGAGTCTTCTTCTGTGTCGGACGGTAAATGCGCAGAGCGGTTTGGGAGTGTTTTGTCCCTGTCCTGTGGGGTGGCAGGGACAGACAAGCCAGTTGTAGCTGCGAATAGAGAGGTCTGTGAGAAAAGCAGGTGTTAAACCAGAGATGAGAATTGCTGAATGCTACAGCCGAAGCATTCGCTTCTGAGGCTCCGGAGGAGCTCGAGTGTTGGGATGGGTTTGAGCCAAAGCCATGTACAGATGGGAAGAGGAACTGAAGGCAGCAGGTCAAGCGTGCCTGAAATGCACTGCGAAACCCCGGCACGAGCTGGAGGCAGGGCAGAGAGCTGGGGTTTCATCCCAGGGTTCCCATTCCAGAGCCAGTTATCACGTTTCTCAGTACACCCTCGCTAAGCTGCACCAAATCGGATAAGAATCATTGCAGTTAGCTTGTTAAGTGTTGGAACTTCCCGCAGCGGAGCTCCTGTTCCCTTTAAACCCGAGTGCTGTCTCTCGTGGCCGTATAACCCCCGAAGCTGGAGTTAAATCAGTTTTTGCAAGGCCATCTGTCCCCTTGTTTGAGATGAGTGCAACCGAGTGCTGTGCACTGAGTAGCCAGTGGAAGATTTTTTTCATTTTCTGCCTAAACAAGTTGATTTTATAAAGCTGATTTTTTTTTTTTTTGTAGGGGGGTGGGTGGCAGGGTGTGGAGAGAGGTAGGTTTTGCTGGTGATGCTCTTGTCCACCTAAAGCATCATTTCTCCTGGAGATCCACAGTTCCTCGCCTCTGTTACCTTTCCTTGGCGCAGGCGGTTGGTGTTGATTCCACAGTTGGTACGCGTACAGCAGCAGACACTTAAATCTGGGAATGAAAGCAGCTTGTGGTAATTATCACAAAATTAAAGATAATCTCTTGCTCTGGAATTGTGACAAAGTGCAGAAGAGAGATTAGTGTGGTAGGACAGCGGTCTCCCTGCCCTGGCGCCCTCTTGGCTGCCTTGATCCCAGCCATTTCCAGTGGCCGACAGCAGCAGCGTTTGCCCCTTGGCGTTCCTCAGTGGTCTTGAGTTGTTGCTCCAGCTTGTGCCCTGCAGGTTCGTTAGCCAAATGCTCACTTGGTGCCATATCTCCTTCTCCCCGGGCCATTGAACAATCATAAAATTGTGCTGTCTTAGGTCAAAAACTAATTTTTTGGCACAAGGGACATGGGTTAGTGGGTTGGGTTGACGTTGGACTTGATGATCCTTGAGGTCTTTGCCAAGCTTCGTGATTCTGTGATTCTATGAAAAACTGACGCGGACTTTGAGCTAGCGGTGGTCCTCTGAGCCGCGTGCTGGTGCCGTCCCAAAGAGCCGCAGGGAGTGATGGGGTTTCGTGTCACTCATCGTGTGCCTTGGCCAGGGGATGTGTGACCCAGGTGGGCGATGGAGGGGAGCGGCTCTGTGCTGCGAACGGCTTCCCGTCCTCTTTGGGATGGGATTGTGCACTGCCGCTCACGTGGAGGGAGCAGGATTTCAGACCTTTGCTGCAGCCCTGTGATTCTGTTCCTGATACGAGACTTAGGCACTAGAGAGCACAAATTTAGAACAAAATAACAAGAAGTGAATCTTCCCGTGCCGCTCTGGCTTTGCCAATGCGGGCCCCGCTGTTGGGCTGGGGGGTTCACTGCAGACAGGTCAAAATGCCACATTGACAAGCGCCATTTTGCACCAGGGGATCCCCAGTCTGCTGAGACTCAAATGGTAAAATACCCTCAGCACTTCTGATCAGGAACAGTTTCATCTCCCCTGTGACCACAAAGGGGTTTTTATTGGGTTTGTTGGGGTTTTTTGTTTCCCAGCATCTGAACTATTTCCTGAAGGATAACTGAATCCCACGCGCTCAGCGCCATTGTCACCCGCAGAGCAGCGCACTCCTGTTACGCCCCACTTCTTGCTCAGGCTCCTTCTGAAACAAATCCTGAAGCATCACTGCTTGTATTTGAGGAGGCTGAGCAGTTACCCCACCCAAACCACCACTTGGCCAAATGGGGGAGTGTTGTGGGTTAAGCAGAGGAGAGTGTTGTGGGGAGGGGCAGTATCACTGTGTATCACATTGCATATTTGTATATAGTAGTATTTCCAATATTATTGTAGTTTAGTTATTAAATTGTCCTTATCTCAACCCACGAGTCCTCTTTGCCATTTACCTCTTTAATTCTCTCTCCTATCATTGGGTGGGGGCAGGGACTGTGTGAGCGGGTGTGTGTGGTTTGGCCCCCAGCCAAGGGCCAGCCCGCCACAGGGAGATGCTGAAGCAGCAGTGTGTTGGGCCGGATCCTCCGCGGCTTTTCCTGCTCTCCAGCCAAGAGGGCTGGACATCTCCCACTCCTCACAGAGAGGGACACCCTCCACCCCTCCAGCTTGAGTGTAGGCATCCCCCTTGAGCTGAAGGATTTGTGCACCAGCAGGCGCTTGCGTAGTCCACCCCTTGCCCTCAAGCCAGGAAAAGGCTTGGAAGAGCCTTTCTCTGGAGGGGAAACTCTCACGCTCTGCTTGATGGTCTCTTGTGAAATTAAGCCCTTTCTAAAGGATCCTGGGTTGCTTAACGCCCTGTGATTGTATGAATGCAGGAAGTGGCCAGGTACCTGGACACGAATGGCCTTAAATCTGTCACTTGGGTTTGTGTTCTTTGCAAGCGGGCTTCTGTTGTAGTTACACACGACAGCCACTCGCTCACCCTCCCTCCTCCTGGGGATGGGAGACAATTAACAAGGGGAAGGGAAAAGAGACGCGTGGCTCGAGATAGGAACAATTTAATAACTAAGCTACAATAATATTGGAAATAATAATAATGATGGTATTAATAGTAATAAATACAAATCTACAAATGAGTGACACCCAGTGACACTGCTTACCACCCCATGGCCAAGGCTCAGCTTGTTCCCAGCCAGTGACCCCAGAGCAGGGAGAGTCCCGAAACCACAATCCTGGGATGGAGATAAGAACCCGAGTGTCTGAGAGACGGAGACGACCCTGAGAGAGGGGTGACCAGGGGCAAGAGAGAGAACTCCCAGGCAGAGCCTCCCCTCTCCCCTGGCCGTGCCGGGCGTGGGATGGAACAGACCATCGGCCAGTTTGGTCTCAGTCCTAACCCTGAGGTCGAATCCTGGGCTGGTCACTGGGGCTGTGCTCCCTCCCAGCTCCTCCTGCCCCTGCAGACACGGGCACAGCAGAGAAGCTGGAAAGTCCTTGAGTGTCCTGGCAGCAGCTCTGCCCATCAGTGTGTGATCAGCTTCTCCTCAGCACAGACCCAAACCAGCCTCTCCCGGCTGCTGGGAATTTAACCCTGTCCCAGCCACACCAGGACAGCTTCTCTCCTAATAACGGGGCTCTGCGTGCAGACGGGGTTTTGGGGCTGGGGGCTGCCGTGGCAGGGGAGGTTGTGTTGCTGGGATGGGGTTGGGAGCTCTTCTTAAGCCGCTCTTGATCCTTGTCCGTGATGGCTCTGCGGAGTCGCCTGGGCTGGAGCTCATGGTCCCAGACGCGAGGCTCTCGCATGCGAACACCTCGTGGGGGCTGCAGCAGAGGAGCCTGTGCGCACTGTTGCCTAAAAATAAGGGGCTCCTTGCGAACTTGGACTCGTCCTAGGGAATGGAAAGACGGCTTCATCCTAGTGGAGGGCTTGTGCCCGTGTTTCCAACTCTGGTTAGATATCTGAAAGCTTCAGGCAGCATCCTGATGTCTCCCTGCTCACTGTAATGGAGGAACGGTGCCTTCTCCCAAAGGCAATGGTAGAGATAAACGATGCGTTTGGTTTTTGTGGTAAATTTGGACATGAGAGTCTATTTATAGACTCAATTATCAATATAGCTTGTCAAGTGCCTTGGGAGTGGCTGGAAAGCGGCTTCATAAGGGTCTCTCTGGGCTTTTGTATGTAACCGGCTCTTCGGTGTAGTGTGGACCTATTACTTAGGGTGCAGCCGGGATTTACAAGAATCTCTCTACTGATGCCTCTAGGAGACATTGTTGCTAGGAAAAATTGTGCATCTTTGTGCTTCTGAATATGAAATTGTTTGGGTACCCCTGTAACTTCAGACTCCTGCACTAGTGAAACTGGGAACTGAACAAAACCAGCTGCTTTAAAGGCTTTCCAGCTTGCTTGAAAGAGCAAAGCACAGCGCTGTTTTCTCAGTGTGGTTTGTTTTGCTGGGTTGATTTTGGGTTTGTTTTTTTTCCTGATGTCCCTACTTTTACTGATGCTCTTCTCTTCTCTCCCCAGGTCTGGCGCTGAAGAAGGCAGCCATCACTGAGGTGAGACGTGGAAACCTGGCCTTGAAAATCCCCTGTTGAGAAATGAGAACACAGAGCTCTAGAAAACACTTCTGCCTGACATCTCTGAGCAAAGCTGGATTTGGAAATACGTTTACGATTACTGAAAAAGTGATATCTGTTATTTGGGAGAAAGAAAACCAGTGGCAGGTCTCTCTAGTCCCTGTGTTGGCATCACAGCCACAGCGGGAATGGGAGGGGATCATGCCCACCCCGTGGCCAGCTTCAGCTGCGGGCTCCACGACATCCGTAAGTGCCTGAGGGCACCTCTTCCACACCAGAACCTGACGATGATAAATGGAGAATCTGGGTACTGGGCACCTCCAGCGCTCTGTGTCGGGTCTCGCCCGCTCCTGGGAGTCCATCAAGGAGGCTGTAGTTTGTGAAGCTGTAAAACGGGAACATCTCGAGGGACTGATCCTTCCTCACACATAATCCAGGTCGCAGGTTGCTGATTCACTGTTACCTTCTGGAGGAAAACTCTTCACAGTTGGCAGCGGGGAATCTAGTAGGAGGATCTGTGCCTGAAAGCTGTTCCCTGAAGCCCACGCTCTTAGTTTAGGGCACCGTGTTCAAATTATTTTTGTTTGATCGAATTTTTCTGACATACCCCTTTACATTACTCACCTGGGATGATGAGCATTCGTATACGTGAATAGCAAAATCTTCCCATGAAACTGCCAGGAATGTGAAACTTGATTCTTTTACCTCCCCAGAAATACACATAGCAGGAAGCTGAGCTGCTGGGAAAGTTCATTACTTTGTTCAGTGCACAAACAGCCCCTTTTTTTTCTTGCTCTGGAAGCGCAGTCGCAGGTAGAGCAAGGGACTGTGGAAGGAACTTTTGTTGCTGCTTTTCATATGGTGGTAATCTCTTAACCAATGCCCCTGTCTGTTAATTGCTTTGCGAGGATGATGACGAGCCACATGGCGAGGCGGGACGATGCAGCTTGAGCTGGTGTGTAATAGGATCCAGGTTGTGGGGTAGAAGCTGCAGGGAAAGGATAAGCTGTCTGAATGGTGACTGCTTGGAGAAGAAGTACTTGGGAGGAAGCCTGGTTGTGCTAAATGTTTAAAACCAAGTAGGAAATAAGATTTTTTTTTTTTTTTTTGAAGGAGAAATCAGAGTGCCCCTTCATACCAGCAGTAGAAGCAGTTTGACCAGAAATAGCTGCAAGCTCTTGATTAAAAGCTAAAACACAAAGAACTTGTGTAGTCTGAACAAAGTTATCCATTGTCTGCTGTAGGAGTGGGTTCTGAGAGCTGGCTTTGTGCGCGCTCGAGAGAGACAGCGATAGGATATTGTTAGTGGGGAAATGACCTTGGATCTCCCTGCACACTGCTTGGAGGAACTGTTCTTCCCTGTAACAAACCCCGATGGACGGTAGTTTTAGCTGTTGGCCGGGCTCTTCTGTGGGGTCGGGGGCGTGCTGCCCTGTGGCAGTGAATAGAAGCCCTACGCTTGGGCGTGTGGAGCTTCAGCAGCCACGGCTGCAGTGGCTCGTTCAAGGGCACAGCCACAGTCTGCTCCCTCCTGGGCTGGCAAGAAAGGGCCCAGGCAGCCTGGGAGGGAGAAGAGGAGGAACGCGGGACGGGGGCAGATTTGTCGTCCCTCTGGAGGGCTGGCAGTGCTGTAGGGTTGCTGTAAACTCTTTGCAAAATTTCGGGAAGAGCCATTCTTGCAGGTCACCCCGTGTGGGCTTGTCCTTTGAATTGTAAACAAGTGAGATTTCGCTTAAAGGGATTATCTGGAGGCAGGAGTGGGGCTGTGTTTTCCCCGTTATCTCTCCAGTGAAGCGTGAGGCGCTGGGGTGACACCTGAGGGCATGGAATGTCTAAGAATAAACTTCTCTCACTTTGATTTAATACATCACTGTTGTACGTCAGTGAGAAACCACGCTCAAGCCATGGGGGAATGCTGGCAGCTGGGAACCAAGGAAATCCTTCTGGAGCTCGGCATCTTTGCTGAGGGCTCTGTCCAGTAAGGCTGCCAGATGGAGTGGTTGGGTCTTCTCGTCTTGAGGGATGAATGCATGATTCAAACAGCCTTGTTTAAAGCTTGCCAGTGCCAATGGCACCTGGTGTCGCTCTGCAGACTCCTCTCCAGCGGTAGAGCGCGATCCTCTGTCCTTCCCAGCTGTGGCAGGGGGGTTGTGCTCTGCTGCTCGGCCGCCGGGTCGGCTCCTGCTCCAGGCTCCAGCTGTGCTCTCTCGTTGCAGGGACCGTCGCTACCGGGACAGCCTGGCCAAGGAAAGAAGATAGGTCATCGAGGCGTTGATGCTTCTGGTGAAACCACCTACAAAAAGGTTTGGTTTTGTGGCGTGGGGACTGGCAGCTGTGTGTGAGAAGAGAAGCTGGGGCCCAATAGCTACCGATCTGATGTAGATTTTATTTAGCTCCCTTGTACCTTGCAAGCGGCACATCTGGAAGCCTTGATCCATCTCTTCAGCCAGCTGCTTGAACTTGTTCCGCAGTATGTAGCGCCCGAGACAACCCTGCAGAAGTCATAGGCGTGACTGTTGTGATACAGGGGAGGTTATCGAGATAATCTGCCGTGAAGTGCTCACTGACTGCTCTCTTCTCTCTGCCAGACCACCTCGTCCACTCTGAAGGGGGCCATCCAGCTAGGGATTGGATATACTGTCGGCAACCTGAGCTCCAAGCCAGAGAGAGATGTCCTGATGCAGGACTTCTATGTGGTGGAGAGCATTTTTTTCCCAAGGTAAAGGAGAGAGTGGAAATTTCTTTTCCTCTCACTGATTTTTCAAGAGAGCTTCCATCTGTCTTTAGATCAGAGTCGAATGCTCTGAATGTTTTAAATATGCATCATTACCTACAAACGGAACCGTGGGAAGTGTTAGATTCTGCAGTACGCTGGCTTGCGAGTACTGATGCAGGACTACGTGCTTGACTTCGGTAGCCTTCCTGCGTGCTTTGCTTTCTACCTGCCTGTCTAGAATTTCTTCCACGGAATTATACCACATTTGAGATGAAAGAAACTCCTTCTGGGAGCTCTTCAACTCTATGAATGAACAAAGCTCATAAAAGCGATGTTCTCTGTGTAAATATATTCTGCTTGGCAAGCGGTTGTTCCTTGCACTCTTTGGAAATAGATTCTGGCAGATAATTTAAAACCTATTTTCCTGTTGTCCTGCTGCAGAAAAAAGACATTGTTGTTGTTCTTGTTCCTAAGATGTCTGTTTGCAAGGCTCAATTCATCTTAAATATACAGTATCCGCGATGTGACTGTACGTATCTGGTGAGGGGGACGCAGAGACCCTGCTCACACGATGTCTGTTCTGTGCAGCGAAGGCAGTAATCTCACCCCGGCGCACCACTACGCTGACTTCAGGTTCAAGACCTATGCACCTGTAGCTTTTCGGTACTTCCGAGAACTCTTTGGGATTCGTCCAGATGATTATTTGGTATGGATATATTTTTGTATTTCTCTGTCTTTCCTCTTTGATTGGAAATGGTCTAGAGTAACACAAGAAATTTGCCCCTAAATTAAGGCTGTCGGCAATTCTTGCCTAAAAGGGACAGAAAAGAGTTGAGGAATTGTTCTGATCCCAGCAAGGAGTGAGAACAGGCGGTGGATTTAGGGACTCTGTTTAGTTTTGGAGGAGATCCAGTGATGGTCCCAGCAAGACCAGCACCACTCAGCCCGAGTCTTCGTTTGCTGGCTTACACTGGAGGGAAAGGAAACGATCAGCATCCAGCGTGTGCTGTGGAAGCTGTGCGCTGGGGTTCCCTCGCTGGTTTTTTTGTGGTGACAATATCTTGCTGTGTTTACAAGCAGAACGAGTTGTGTTTTGCTGGGTGCAACCCTGTAACGTCCCCTGGGGCTCTGAGGACAAAGATGGGAATTCTTTCTTATGTACTCACTCAAGAACTATGTGAGTGGAGTTATTTTAATCATCTTACAAAGACAGACTAAAATACAGCTTGTTCTTGTGCTCAGAAAGCTCCTCAGAGCTGGAAAGGCTGTTTTGGAAACACCTAGTAGTACAAGCTGTCAGGGCTTGGCGTACACGGTGGCTGACTTTGGTCCCTTGCACGTATGTGACGTCCTGCTCTTTAGAAAAGGCCGTTTGTAGAACCGGGGAAGGGAACACATCCAAACGAGTGCATGCCCTCCCCATTCTTGAATAGCCCTTTTTTCCTGACTTCAGCTGTAGACAGCGGTAATCGTAGCTGAACACCTACAAGCAGAAGCAAATCCGTGCCGTTGCGCAGTTTGATGGTAGCAGCGCTCCCCGTCCGTGCCATCCAAGCTAAGGCTGGCTAATTTGATGAGTGGCTCAAAACCTGGGTGAGGCAAAGAGCCTGCCTCGACTGCAAAGGTCACGGCTCCAATTTGTTGCTTCTGCTTCCCCTGATTCTCTTGCCTGCCACAGCAGCAAATGCCTTTAATTATGCATGAGATCATTAACTTGATAAAGTCTTGGCTCATTAATCTGTGCAGTGCTGAAAGCTGTTTTCAGTACATAGTGATGAGCATTGAATTTATCGCTCTGATTATGGCCCTGACATACCCTTCCTCCCTCTCCCCATCTTACCTCGTGCTGTGGCAGCTCTGACGCGATGCTGCCCTGACCCCCCTCAACCTGCGCACTCGGGGTCGGTGCCTGGCTGCACGGTGCACGTGTGTGCTTGCACTTGCTCCTCTGTTTTTTTTTTTCCCCCCCTCCTCCTGCTAGGCATGTCCTCATTTGAGGGCTTGCTGTTTGCATCCTAATGTCTAGAAATATCCTTTGGATTCCATTCCCAATGCAGCACCCCTGGCTGTGCCTACACGGCACTGATCCCTCTCTTGCTTGGTCGCCTGGGCTCATACTTTCCGTGTGTTTCTGGCAGGATGGAGGATGTGGCGGTAACAGGGGAGCACAAGGCCAGAGGAGGCAGCTGAGCACAGCCAGTGCGTTCCGTTCCCTTCAGCGCGGTGATGCGCTGTGCCCTGAGCAGACTGTCGTGTCTCTTAAAATCCCATCTTTCTGTCTGCGCTTGCGGTAATGTGCTGAAAGAAGCCTAAACGCGATACACGCACAGTGAGAAAAGAGAAGATGTCATTATGAAGCCTGGATGTTCCTGAAAGCAGATATTAGCTTGATTCTGAGTAGCTGGGACGCTCTGAACTGTGATCTCGGTCTCTAATTGTAAACTGTCCGTCAGTGTTGCTCCTTACACCTAACCTATAATGAAAATAGTTCTCACTTCAGCTTTGCTACCCCTTCATCTCGCAGGGAGACAGCATGGTGGGGGCAGCCCTCAAGCGCATAGTACTCAATATGTGATGAGTGGGGGCTAAAAACATAATCTTTTTTTTTCTTTTCCTCCCTAGTATTCATTATGTAATGAGCCTCTGATAGAGCTGTCCAACCCTGGTGCCAGCGGCTCCCTCTTCTATGTCACCAGCGACGATGAATTCATCATAAAAACTGTGATGCACAAGGAAGCTGAATTCCTACAGAAGCTTCTTCCTGGCTACTATATGGTGTGTATCCCCCAGCACCTTGGGTCCCACCTGCGTTTGTCAGGGCAGCCTTTCTGTCCAGAGCATCACTCAGGGCGTGTCCTCCACCTGGGTTTCTTGTGGCTTGCACGCCCCGTGCCAGGGACAGCGTTAACAGTGTGGCATAAAACCAGTCCCAGAAGCACAGATCCTGTGAGTTATTTGCAAACTCTGTGGGTAAACCTGTAGTACGTAACTGTGCCGTAGCTTGTAGGCATGTTCTGGCCTGAAAACAGCTTCCCAGGGTGTGTTGCTGGGTGTCCTTTTCCCAGCACTGGTTCATTCTTATTCTCTTGGCACCGTGCGTCTGCCTCAGCCCGACTTTGCGGGTGGCTGTTGATTGTCGTGACACAACCACCTTGGTTTTGTGGGGAAAGCACCCTGGAAATCTCCCCTATCTGCTGTTTAATAGAGTTACTCTGAAGGCACTTGCTGCTTGTCTCTGGCAGTAAAAAGGACAAAAGACTGCGGCGGTACCGGCCAGCCTGGCACATCCAGTCCCCTGCAGATGACTGTTGCTGCATCTCGGGGCCAGCAAGGCGATGTATTGAGACCCAGAGGTCTTGCGGGTGGTGACAAGTAGCGAATCGGAACCAAACCTAACGGTCACCACCCGCAAGACCGCTGGGGCCAGCTTTGTAGATAAGGGCACTGAAATTCAGTTAGAACCAGCCGAGGAGAAAGTGATGGCAAGCAGTGGTAGCGCTTGCTATCGGTTGTTTGGCAGTGGGTTTATGTGATCATACGCTGTCTTGACGAAAATACTTGCCTCGCTTGATATTTACTGGGGATATTTACTCGTTAGGTGAGATGAGGAAGGCGTGCAATTTTAATACGGTCGTGCTTCTGCCGTCTGTCAGAGAATCTGTCAGGTCTGTCCGTTCTTTCATAGCATGTGGAGATGTTCTGCTTTCTTCCCAAATTTTCCCAAAGCTGAACAAGCAAATCATGCCTCTCATGTCATTCCTAATAATACTGATGCCTAAAAAAAAGGACGTGATGGCAGAGCAGGATATCCATCTTCCCTGCCCAACTGTGTTTTATAAAGCCACTCTGCAAAAGGAGGAGAAAATTGACGTTGTTTTGTTTAAAAAACCACCGCGTCCTTGGTTTATTCTGGGCCAGGGAATGGCTCTTGGTTTCTGACACTTCAGAAGAGATGAAGATAGCTGTTATTTTTAAACTTGAAGTTCCCACTTACTGTGTTTATTTCTCTTCCAGTTTGGTTTCCCTTTTTTAGCTGCTGTTGATGGGGAAAGCAGGGAATTTCCGGACTTGGTTATTTGCCCAGAGAGTTCTGAACATCTCATTCCCTGTATTCAAGCCATAGTGGTATTTTCAGGTCCTGAAACCACTGAAATACAGGAGTTTGTCAAGGATGTACAGTAAGCTCTCGTGTAAAGTTCAGAAAACCTCTAGGTGACGACCCCCTAGTCTGACTGCTCCAAGATCTGTTAACATGCTTTGTGTTGAACACAGCAGGAGTCTTCTGCCCCAAGAGCCTTTCCCCATGCTTTTTTTCCAACCCTGCTGCAGAATCTGAACCAGAACCCACGGACGCTGCTGCCGAAGTTTTATGGACTGTACTGTGTGCAATCGGGGGGCAAAAACATCCGCGTGGTCGTGATGAACAACATTCTGCCTCGTGTGGTGAAAATGCACCTGAAATTTGACCTGAAAGGCTCGACCTATAAACGCCGGGCATCCAAGAAGGAAAAAGAGAAGTCCAGCCCTACGTACAAGGATCTAGACTTCATACAAGACATGCCCGAGGGCCTGATGCTGGATGCAGACACTTTCAGTGCTTTGGTGAAAACGTTGCAACGAGACTGTCTGGTAAGGAGGGGGCAGCCTGGGGAGCGGGTTAATGAGGTTGGGTGCCTCTTGAGCATGAGGAAGAGCAAGTGATTGAGAACCTTGCTAATCTGCTAACCCTAAAGCAGGAGAAATCCCTTCTCCCTGAAAGCAAAGCAGTGGAGTTGGATCTCGTGACAGCCTCTGAGGACTAACATAACACTCTGTTCCTTTGCCTGGTGCATCAGATTGTGGCAACCTGCTCTGCTCGTAGCTGGGCTGTTGGGACTAAATCCATTTTTCGTATACAGTGTGCAGCAGATACGTGGTACAAGTGTTATTTGCAAGCCTTCGCCCCTTTGGGTTGAGTGTGGGATGGCCACACTCCATGCAATCAAGTCCAGGGATGAGCGTTGGTTCAGAAAATGTTGGAGCCCTGGCGCAGGAGTTGTTAGTGAGAGCGTGGACAGGTTCCACGCTTGGGGATCTGTGCTGTGTGGGAGCTGCTGGCCTAATACTTTGTTCTTTTGTCTTTGTTCTTAAACTCAATACTAACCTGTAGGTTTTGGAAAGTTTTAAAATCATGGACTACAGCCTCCTGCTTGGGGTTCATAACATAGACCAGCAAGAACGGGAGCGACAGTCAGAGGGAGCCCACAGCACGTCGGATGAGAAGCGTCCCGTAGGGCAGAAGGCACTTTACTCCACAGCCATGGAGTCCATCCAGGGTGGGGCTGCCCGGGGGGAGTCCATAGACACAGATGACACGTAGGTGAAACCCTGGTTCTCTTGTGCTGCTGGGAGGCCTGGAGGTGGAGGCTGGAGTGGTAAATCCCTAACGGAGGTCCAGATGTTAGAGAGAGCGTCTCTCCTGGGGGCTGTGTGGTGTGGAAGGGGGAAGCTGGGGTGGGAAATGTTTCTGTAAGGCTCCAGCCTCGCTGTGATCTCTTCTTAAGCCAGTCTGTAGGTTGTCAGCTCCTGTGACAGCCTCTAAACATCCACCTGTTATTCTGGGGAGGTGAAACTAGCTCAGTTCTAGCTCAGCATCCACATACTTGGAGTGGAAGTAAGGATCAGCCTGTCCCTAGGACCTTGGAGTTTGTTCTCCATCACTCCGTCTTCGGAATCCCTGACAGCACCCTGAGGCCATCCCAGCAGGGGTAGCAAACAGCAGTGTAGCCAAGTGCTGGAGTAACTGGTGGAGCTGTGGTCTGGGTAGGGGGGGGTCCAAAACCTGTCCTGCGCTGCGCCCAGTCTGTGGCTCCTGGGCTGCACAGTGGCTCTGGTCACTGCCTCTCCGGCTCTGCCGACCGAGCTTGCTAACAACTGCTGGACTTTGCTGTTTGCTGCCGTCTGAAACCAGCTGCTCCAGTTTTGATGGAGTCACGATGGAGCCAGAATAATACTTTGGTGTTTCCATTCTTTCCAGTAACGTCACTAATTGCAGTGTCCCGCCTGATAGCTGCGTGCTGCTGTGGTGTGCTGGTGCTAGTGGTTGCTGCACCTTGGCAGTCTGGGGGGGACTGGAAATACCCTCATCCCTAAAAGTTTGCTGCCCTAATAGGCAGACAGCTCACGCTGACCTGATAAATAATCTGATTCCCAGAGTAAAATGTCCTGCAGCAAAGAAAAAAATGATGTGGTGCTTTCTGACCCTGGCAGAGCTGTTGCCGTGTGACACAGGCTCTGTCCTGGTGTTTGGGGACAAACCCTGGGACACCTCGTGTGAGGTGACTTCCCATGGCTGTGCACAAAGGGGCTCTGCAGGTTTGGGGGTGTGTGTGACCACACCAGAGCCCTCCTTTCAGTGCTGCCATCCGCCCTTTCTCAGGGTGCGGGGGCATTACAGCTGCTTTTTCTGAGACTGCACTCGCTGAGGTTTTGTTTTCTCTGCAGGATGGGAGGAATCCCAGCAGTGAACGGCAAAGGAGAGCGTCTCCTCCTGCATGTAGGAATCATAGATATCCTTCAATCGTACAGGTAGGTAACTTCGCAGTCATCTGTCCTCTAAGTGCCTTAACATCTATTTTAAAACTGAATGCAAGCAGGAAGATTTTCCTGTCCTGAAGAGTTTGATCATGAGTAGGCAGGCTGCTGATGTGTGTCGGGGGCTGTGGATTTTCATTGTGTCCTTAGAACAGCTGGTGGCACGGAGCCTTTTTTCTTGCTCATAAAGAAGTTTCCTGTCTCTGTGCCTGGGATGGGGGCATGTCTGCAGGGATGGAAGGTGATTTTTCTGCCCCTCTTCCAGCCCAGCTCCTTCCCTGTTCCCAGGCAGTTGAGACCTGACTGCAGAGATGCCGGTGTGCGAGCCGACCTCTCTTGGCTGGAGGAAAGCTGCACTCTGGATGAAGAGGGAATCATTTGCAGCTCAGCGATCTCTCCTGTTGGAGGATGAAAGGTGGTTTAGATATAGAGTGCGTTCCTGAATCCGTCTCTTTCTTTTTCTCTCCACTTCTCCCCTGGCATTAGGTTCATCAAGAAGCTGGAACACACCTGGAAGGCCCTTGTCCATGACGGGGTGAGTGCCTGCACAGAGGCCTCAGCAGGATTACCTGCCTTGGCTTTGTTCGTGCTCCTTGCTGCCGATTACCTTGCTATTTATAGTGCCTCAACTGGCACAGCTGAAGCTGATTAAAGGAATAGTTCTTGCCTCTTATGCCTCCACAGCGGTGCAGTGCCACTTATTCCCAATTAGGTTTTCCTGCTCACTCCATCTCCTCCCATGTTGAGCTGTCCTGCTACCAGCTTTCCTCCTCTGCTCCCATCTGTCATTTTCTTCCTCCCCATGATACCATGAGCTGTATGCACGAGGCGCATGCATTCGTGTACGTGTCGAGGAGCCCTGCGTTTGCTCTCTTTGGTGACTGGCTGGGTTTCCGCCTCAGTAAGCTAGCTGTTAATAAATCTCTTTGAGCGTTTCCCTTCTGTCTTGTCTCCTGCAGCAGCCAGGTGCATGTTTACAAAAGAGCAACCTTGGATGTGCAGCTATTTTTCAGCATTGCATATCCTAGCTTCCCTTAAATAAAAAGGCAACGTGTGGATGCCAAGTCATAGTCAAACATCAAGAAGCTGCGACAGCCTCAGTTTTACTATTTTAAACAAAAAAGTGCAAAACATGTGAAATGTATGGAGCCCCTTGGCTGCATTGTGGTGTCCGTGTCATGTGCAAAGGTATCCAGGTGTGCTCTGAATGTCAGACAGCAAAGCCAGAAGAAATTTCATGTATGTAATCAGGCCAATATCTGAAAAATCTAGCAAGTCTGCAAATGAATAAAATCACCAAAATCCATTATAAAATTACAGCCAGAATATAATCAAGTGCAATCAAATCAAAGGCAATGCTTCAGGCTTATTTATAGCATTAATCAGATCATTTCAGTTAAGCCTTTCCATTTTAAAGCTCGCTCAGTGCTAAACGTTGGAATAAAAGTGACTGCATTGGTTGTTATAGAAATTCTGCCCATGAGGGATAATTTTAAAATTAAACAATTGCTTCTTGCTTGTAGGACACAGTGTCAGTACACAGACCCAGCTTTTATGCAGAGAGATTCTTCAAATTCATGACCAACACAGTGTTTCGAAAGAATTCCTGTAAGTACCTAGTGCAGGAGCTGCTGCCCTTGTGGTGTGGGCGAGGCAGAGCCTCATCTCCCTCTTGCTGCCTCAGTCCACGCGGAGGGTTTCGGGGCTGGAGGCCGAGCAGGCTTTTCCTCTGGAATACAGAGCAAAGCGGGAGAACCGCAGAGCCCTCCGGTTGTCGTGGCTGCCTGTGGTCTGCTCAGACCCACCCAGGAGCTGTCCCTGCAGCCTGGCTCAGGCTCAGCCCTCCGGAGGTGGCACTTGCAGGGCACGTGCGTGTCCGAGGGCAGAGGCAGAAGTGCCTTTGGTGTGACTGTGGTCATTTCATCTTCTTTCACTCTTCTCCCCCAGCTCTGAAGTCGTCTCCCTCAAAGAAAGGGCGCAGTGCCTTGCTAGCTGTCAAGACGGCTGGTCCCACGGCTGCTTTCTCAGCTAGCCAGCTTCCCTCTGAAAAGGACGAAACGCAGTATGATCTTCGTGCGGCCAGGAGTTACCCCACACTTGACGATGAAGGTAATGGTCTCGTTTGATGGCTGTGCGGTGACCCTCTTTTTTTCTAGCAGTTCCTCCGGATCCTCCCCTGTTCTCGTTGGGTTCCCCATTGTGCACCGACCACATCTGTTCCTGGGTGGGCAGCTCTTCACTGCGTGTCTTGCTGTGCTTTGCACGTGCTAAACTTAACCAGGACAGGGGGGAAGGGAAGAGTGTATTGTTTTGTCCCAGCAGTAGCAGTTAGTTGATTGGGGAAGCAACGCCTCTGCATGGAAGAAGACTGAATCCCGTTTTTGCAGCACTGTATGGTTCTGGTGGTTTGCATTGCTGCCGCGAGGCAGCCGCTGCCAACTGGCACCAGCAGTCATAGCCAGAAGTGATCAGAAAGTTAAGTTTTCCACCCTAAAAAAAAAAAAAAAAAAAAA
>WKFP01013461.1:94115-106897 GCA_011057875.1 Pterocles orientalis | reverse complement strand
GAAAGGAACAAAAAATTAAATTTTCCCCCCCAAAAAAAAAAAAAAAAAAAAGTGGTGTGGGAGGAGACACTGCGAACAGCAGGACTGTAATATTTGGACAGTTATAAAGGGTAAGATTGAAAAAGAGAGAAGTGTCCTGGTTCTGTGCTGCCTTTGCACCTCCTCTGTCTGGGCTGGGTGTACAGCTGAGTGGCGAGGGACAGTCCCTTGAGCGCACAGGTGTTAGATTTCCACTCGTGAAAAGCAGTGAACACTCGATTCATCTCTTAATTCACTTGGATATTTATCTCTGGTGATCCAAGCCTTTAATCCAGCTTTGGTTACTAGTGAGATGTCTTCATGGGCATGATACGTTTCCCGTAGCGTCCGTCTGCCGTGCTGGGAATGGTGCTTACTGGCCCTCTCCAGAGGATTCCTTGGGAGAAGCCATGGCATTCGGGAACCCAGCTAAACTTCTTGCCTGTTGGTGGTTTGAAGTGACCAGTCCCAGTGCGGGTTGATGGTAGGACAGCCTCACGTAGGGCTGGTGTAGGGAAGGTGTTGGTGTTTGACCGACTTGTGTTTTTCTTCCTGCATCTCTCCTGCCCTCTGCTCTGGGCCAGCAGGCAGGCCAGACCTGCTGCCCTGCACACCTCCTTCCTTTGAAGAAGCCACCACGGCCTCCATAGCCACGACGCTATCTTCAACATCTCTCTCTGTTCCCGAGCGATCCCCTTCGGAGACCTCTGAGCAGCCCAGGTACAGGTGAGGACAGCACTCGTCCCCTGCTCCCCCTGGAGTCGAGCGGCTGCCGTTCCTCTTCGTGGTGCAGATCTTGGCAGGCTGCTCTATGCTCTGGAATGCTAATGACCGATTTTAATTAAATCTCTCCTGGGAGCAAGCAGACACAGCTTTGATGGGATTAATTATTGCTGGGAGAAGTGTCAGCTGTTAAGTAGAACATCTCCTTCATGGCGAGGGGAGTTAGATTTGGGGGCAGTGGAGGATTTCTGTCTTAAATCCCTCCTCTAACTCTACTATCCTGGTTTCTCTCTGCAGGAGGCGCACACACTCCTCGGGGCAGGATGGCAGGTGAGAAAAGTGTCTCATCTCTTGCGCTGCTGCACAGAGACCTCACGTTTGGCCCTGTGCAAAGGTCTCGTGGATGGTGAATGTGAATCTCAGCAGCCACAAGATGTTGGCGTGATCCTCTGCAGGACAATGGGCTTCTTCCTATAATCAAATGATCCCCGTTTCTTACACAGAATTTTCCCTACAAGCAGATCTCTCAGTGCTTTGCAGGGAATCTTAAATATTTCCCTTGTTATTTGATGAGAAAGGGGACAACAGAGTTGTCCAAACTGACCCACCCAACCAGCACCAGAGTCAGGGAAGGTTGTTTATGTCCCCTGTGGGGAAGTGAGCCCCAACAGCAGGAACGTCCTCCCCTGTGCACATGCCTGGTGCAGTGGGTGTGAGTATGGGAAAGGGCTTTGGCTTTGTGAGGCACTGAGCACCCTTAGTCCCTGGAGAAGTAGCTCCCAGTGTTTTCAGAAACTCGGGTACTTG
Source organism: Pterocles orientalis (assembly GCA_011057875.1). Taxonomy (NCBI): domain Eukaryota; kingdom Metazoa; phylum Chordata; class Aves; order Pterocliformes; family Pteroclidae; genus Pterocles; species Pterocles orientalis. The sequence continues at coordinate 105,349 of WKFP01013461.1, read as the reverse complement.
GAGGGGATTTTTTCACTCCTGTTGTGGCTCACAGCCAAGGGCAAGGTAGGACAAAAATCCCCTACTGCATAGGGACGTCAGGATTTAGAGGCTCAGAGCCTATAATTCTCATGCATATTTTTGCACCAGTAACGATGACTCTGTTGCCTGTGCAGGATCTGCATGAGGACCCTGCGTTTGCTGCTGGCTTTGTCCTGACTTTCCAGGACATCTTGAAAGTGTTGTAGGCACAGACATTGACATGCACGTCAGAGACTCTGTCTCTGCTGGAGCCAGAGGAGCTGCCAGACAGGCTGACATCCTCTCTCCCTGCAGTGGGTGTTTGGTGCTTCCAGGGACTTTGGAAGATGAGGGTTTGCACCATCTTACAGACATCTCCCCTCGTTCCTAGCTTTTAGTGATTTGCTGAGCTTCAGACAACATACACCATAAAAAACCTCTTTCCATGGTATTTCTTAATGAAAATACCTGTGGATGCTGCATGTCACTGAGTCTTGGCAAATTCGTGTCCCTGGAGGGCGAGGACCTACTTGCTGTTGATTTGCAGCACCTGTTGAAGTGTCAGGGACCGGCAGAGCACCTCGCCTCCTGCAGAACGGGTTGTCGGAAATTGCTGAGAATTGGAGGCTTGAGCTCAGGCAGCAGTGGTGGGACCCGTTTGGCAAAACGCGGTGACTTCACCCGCCTTACCCCGGACTCCTCTGGTACCCGGGGAGGGAGCTGCTGCAGGATGTGACTGCTCACCCAGAAACAGGTCGGGTGAGTCGTGTCCTAGAAGGGACTGTCCCTGGGCCATACAGGGAGCTTAGCGACTTGGTCAAGAGTAGATCTGTCTGTCAGAGGCTTGCCACAGCTACAGCCGCCCCACACAAGTGTGGTCTTTGCTGGTTTTTGCCTCATTTCTCCATTTCTGGTGCCGGTGTCCAGCATGCCCTTTGCGGGGGAGCAGGAACTGTGTGTTTGTGGAGCTCCCTGTGATCCCCTGGGGAAAGCCAGTGCAAGAACAACCTTATTAAAGCACAGATATACATTCCTGAGCTGAAATGAAAGAGACCTTACCCAATTTGCTCAAGAACGTGTCACACTTCTGATTATTCTCATCAGCTGGGGAATTCCCTCCGGGTTTCTGAGATCCACCCCTGCAAGGAGGAGAGGAGCGGGTTCCAGCAGCGAGCTGGACAGCAGTGCCGCCTGCCGGCTCCAGCTCCCAGCCGGGGACAGCGCAGAGCAGGACCAGTGACCCGGAGCTCGTCCCTTCCCTGAGGCTGTGCCCTCGGCTTGGCAGGTGCCTGCTCCTCCTTCCCACGAGGACTGTGGAGCCAGCCCCACTCGCACAAGCAATTACTTTAATAGCATGAGGTATTAAATTGTCACAAACAGCTCCCAAGCGTGCAGATAAATCTCATGTTAACCCTGGAGCGCCTGAGCGGCTTCGGTGCGCTGGGAGTCTCGGAAGAGGTTGGAGGCTTTGGCCCTTGTGCAGCCGATGGATGATGCCAGGCTAGCTCTGGACACAGGTTTTCCCTGGAGGCCAGTTCTCCTCTTTCCTCCTGGACTCCGTGGGACTCTGCCCATCTTTCTGCAGCACTGGCTGATTGATCGCTTTCCTCTTGCCCTCTTTTCCCACCTTGTTAGTCTTGAGCATTGCAGTCTGGCAGGACTGACTCTCTTGCCTGGGAGTTTTGGTTTTCCAAATGCTCGGTCTTGGGAGGTCTGGTGGCTCCCTCTGAGCCGAAACCAAAAGCTCGGGCTGTGCCGGGAGCTCGGTGCTGCGAGTGTCAGGGCAGACCAGCACAGATCGGCCGAGCTGACCCAGGGCTGACTCAGGCTGATCTAAAATTGCCAACTGTGTCTGACTAGTGCCTCACTGAGCCTCTGGGCCCGTCTCTCTTCTGTTTCCAGGTCACACGAGGAGGTGCGGGTCGAGGAGGAGCTTCAGCAGATCAGTGTCGAGCTGGAGCCCAAGTGCGATGTTGAGATCGTAGCTCCTGAAGAAGATGACAAAGAGTGAGTGTTTGGGAGCGCTGAGCAGCCTTGCAGAGCCCTACCCGGTGGGTCTCCAGCTTTCCTGGAGAGATGGGTGCTCCCCCAGACAGTGCAGTGAAGCTGGACGCTGTTCTTTCTGATCTTTCTGGATGTGACAGTGGAGCATCCTCAGCTCCTCTGGAATAAATCACTTGCTCCTTTTCCAATCACAGTGACTAGACTGTCGTTTCTTCTCCTCTCCAGAGAGGTGGCTTCAGCCTGTGCCATTGTCACATCCACAGCTACGATAGAGCTGGAGACCGCCAGCCAGGCCTCCGAACCAGCCAGCCAGGCCTCGGACGAAGATGACGTGCCAGTCACAGACATCTACTTTGTAAGATACCCTCTCTGCCTTGCCGTTGGGGGTGTGATGGGAAAGGTTGGGTGAGGCTGTAGCAGGCTCGATTTCGGGCGGTGGGGCGCAGGGCAGGATCTGCCCCATGCTGTCCTTGTGCTGAGCACCTCAAGATCTTCACGCTGGATGTTAAGATCTGGGTTTGGAATTCAGGGAACGGGACTCACTCTTGGAGAACCCAAAACAGCACCTAGAGGGGCTCAGATGGGTGGCGCTGCTGCCGTGGATGTAGCCATAGGTGTGGTGCTCTCTTTCTGAGCACAAGCACTGAAGGGCTTATCTAGGCCAGCGCGTTCGCTCCCAGGACAAGCCAAGGTGAGTGTAGGTGCAGCTGAGAGGTTCTTCCTTCCTCAGCCAGAGCCCGGCGGCTCTCCTGAACACAACCATGCTGCAGGGGCCTGGAGCCAGAAGGGAGGCAGTTGCAGTGGGGCTGACCTGGGGTTCTGGTGAACTCTGGCTTTTCCTTTCCCTGCAGGCAGCTGCCTGAGGTGAGGAGCTCTAGTGCCGAGACAGGGAGTAAGTGAGGTGGTTGCTGGCTGGCAGCAGAGTGCCATGGAGCCTGGTGCTGTGTTCTTCCGTCAGCTCTCACAATGAGCAGTTTCTGCAGACCGGAGAAGAGGTTTCAGCAACATGTACCTGCCCCGTGGATTCCCAGAGCAGAGCTGAGGCTCTGACCTGCAAGAGCTCTCCCCCATGCCTGGGCACTGGAACCTTCTCTTTAAGAGAAATCCCAGCTCCTCCCTGCTCCGGCTCGGTGGTGATGGAGATGAGCTGAGCCCTTGTGATGAGCTCCTTCAGGCTAACCTAAAAATGGCAACATTTGTCTTTCCCTGTGCTTGCGTGACTCTGCTGCAGAGCTGCTCACTCGTTGCCAAGTCATTCTGAGGCTCGTGGGAGCTGCGGAAGGAATCGGCTCCATTTTCAAAGCTTCTCTGTTTGGGGTTTGATGCATGCTGTTCAAATGCAAACAGCTCCCTCTAACACTGGCTGCTCTTTCTTTGCCTGGGGATGGCAGCTGTGTGCAGATGCTGCCTGCTCTGCTGGCAAGTGGCTTCTAGCAAGGGTCAGCTCCTCCTCCCCACTGTCCCTGGGCATACGGGCTCCCTCCGACGTGAGGGGCACCTCTCTGTCCGGAGAAAGCCATCTGTGTGCAGTGTGTGCTCACGGAGAGCGTGACTGGCTGCTCATCAGCATTTCATACTCCATCTGAGTCCCTGAGTTTGCATTAAATGTGTGTCCTGTGCTGTGGAGTGTTTGTCACGGCTGGGATGAAGGGAAAAGCTGATTTGGGTTCCCACGGGTGCTCTCCTTGGAAAAGCACTTGAGCTGTAGCTCACGTGAGGCTGCACCGGCGTGCGGCGGGGCTCAGACCACAGCCGCTCTCTTGCAGGAGCGCTCCAGGGGCGATGGTCGGTGGAGGGATGCTGTGTGCAGAGGATGATCTGTCCAGTCCCAGAGGACTGTGATCTGATCTGTGGAAGTCTGCTCCTGAAAGGAGAGCACTTTATCCTCCTGTTCACTCACATGGGAATAAAAGCGCGGAGATTGTGGCAGGGCATGGGCACCACTCTTCCCACGCACGGCTTTCCTACCCGCTGATCCGTTCAGGCCTGGAGTTGCCCAACCCCTTGTTTTTTGCTTTCTCTTTCATCCTCTCTTTCACATCATCCTTTTTTCCTCTGTTTCCTTTCTCATTCCATTTGCCCTGGGGCCATCCAGTTCACAGATGGGAGGTACTGGATTTACTCTCCCCGCCAGCGCAGACTCCGAACCACCTCGCTTTCCTCTGGGATTGTAAGTGACCGTGCTAGCACGTAGGGGAGCAGAGCTGCAGCTTTGAAACACTGGGGCCAGCACTCCATTGCCCTTGGATGCTGTGGCTCTGTATTGTGTGGCCATTAGGAACCAACCCAGCAGAAACCGGGAACGCATATCGAAATCACAGAAATGGATCTTCCTGGAGGGTCTTGCAGAAACTTCTTGCAGCGTGCTCTGCCCTGCTTTTCTGCAGGCTGGTGACACAGCTTCTGCCATGGGGGGGTCTGCAGTATTACCCAGCCCTTGGACAAATTTGCAAACACTGGACCTGGCCAGAGAGGCACCCGAGCCTTTGGAGGTGGTGTTAGGCTCGGCTCCCTTGGCCCAGGAAGCCAGACGGGGTTCCAAAGAGATGATTAAGGTGTTTTGAAGCTGCTAATAACCCAGTTACAAATACAACCTTTTAGGCTTGTGACTGGTTGTCTTTCTGGTGGCTGGGATGGTGAGCAGCTCGTAAAGGCAGATGAGTCAGGAGATGCTGCTGGGTTAGGGATGGTTTCTGCTCTCCAGCCCTTCTCAACATCAGCAGCGTGCCCCCTCCTCACTGCAGGTGTTCTGTGGGCAGTGAGGGTTTTCCTTTCCTTTTTGAAAGAGGCAGGGAGGCAGTTGAGCATTTAGGGGCTGAATCCAGAGCTCAGACTGCTCTGGGTTTTAGTATTTCCTTTCTCGGGCTTTGGGAGAGCTGATGTCCTCAGAGGGTAATGGCAGTGCCGTCAGAGCCTTGTATTGCACAAGCATGTGCATAGCGTGGTCCTTCCAGAGCCTGCCTTCTTCATACCAGGCAGGGTGCGTGGGGAAGCAGGGGCAGTAATGTGCTCCTGGCCTTGCCTGATGGCATGAGGCAAGTGCTGCACCTGTGTGGGCAAACAGGCAACCCTTCCCAGCCGCTTCTCCTGCCCCCTTGGCTGGGTTTGGCTGCCCCAGCACTGGCAGGGTTAATTCCAAGCACCGGATGCTGCTTTATCTCCCTGCAGGGTTTCCAGCTCCCTGCATACATCTGAGATCCTAAAAGGCTCTGAAAGAGGCTGGCTGGAGCACGTGGTTCAGGCAGGAGGGATGAAAAACAGGATGTGGGGCAGTGTTTATGCCGTGTTGAGCTTTCCCGCACCTCTAGCAGAGCCCTGTAAGAAGCTCCAGGCAAGGGGCTCTCTTCCTTCCTCCCAGCGGTCTCTGCTAATGTAGCTGCAATTACTGATGGGGTTCAGCATGCGGAGCCCAGTGCTTCAAAGCTCCTCTGGCTTCTTGTAGTTTCTTGTACATCGTAGACTGTGACACTCCGTTCCCAGGCTGGAAACACCCCCAGGCTTCTTACAAGTACCCCGCTCCGTTTCTCTTCCTTTGCAAACCCCAGCCTGAGCCACAGGAGACGGTTTCCTCTCTGGGAGCACCTCTGGAGCCAAAAGAGCCCATTTGCAGTGGAAGTGGGTCCCCCCTGGGAACACGGGGAGCAGACACCAGCCCTGGAGTCTGCCCGGGCTCCTCTGTGCTGAGTCGGCAGCAGAAGCGTGTTTTGTCACACTGGTGCCCAGTGCTGTGATAACCAGTTTCCCCAACGCACATCCCCTTCCCCCTCATTCTTTCCAAGATCCAGTTGTGTTTTGCCTCCTTTGTCGTACTTGTTCCCATCACTGTCTCCAAGACTCTCAGCGATAATTGTTTCCTTTCTGTGGCCACCATCCGCCATGGTCTAACCCACCCATCTGCTGTCTCGCTTGGCCTGCGGGGAAGGGGGAAGGCACAGCAAACCAGAGTAAGTGTCACTGTGACAGCCCTCCTGGACACCAGAGATGCCAGCTTGTAGCGTGCACAGGGCTCAGGAAACGGGAGGTTGGGAGCTGGGAATGGGCAGCAGGAACCGAGAGCTCTGTCTCTGCCCTTGGGTAAGTCACTGCCCATGTCTCTCGGTTTCTCTGGAGCCAGGGTGATGGCAGGGAGCTGAGGTTTCTCTGGCATCTCAAAAGCTTTAAAAATCTGTCCCTGCAAGAGGAGAGGTTGTGCCATCCCCACTGCAGCTGGAGCAGGGTCCAATGTCAGCTGCTGGTGGCCTGGCCCATGTCCCAGCCGGTAGGGAGCAGGTACGTACTGAGGATGAGGAAGGCTCCTCTGCTGAGAGCTGGCACTGAGCTCAGTTCTCTCCCTCCAGGTAGACAGCTGTTCTTACTGTATGGTTTCCTACTCTTTTTATTTTCTCCTTTTATTTTTTTCCTCTTCTCTCCTTTGCTCCCTGCTCTGCTGCTGCTCTCCTTGCATTCTCCCCGCCGTCTCTGGCCACTCTGGCAGCCGACAGACGAGAGGAGTTGGGTTTACTCCCCGCTTCACTATAGCGCTCAACTCCACTCTGTCTCCGATGAGGAGAGCGATACAGTAAGTGTACAAGAAACGTGTGCCGGGTGCCTGGTGGGTCGAGGTCGGAGCTTGCGCTCCCTTTGCAAGGTCATCTTGCAGCGGGAGCTGCTGTGGCCTCTGCGCAGCACGGGGCTCTTGCATGGCCGCGGCAGAGCCCTGCTGCATCGCGGATCAGCTCTGGCACCAGGCGAAACCTCCTGCGCTGGCAGAGACCTGGGCTGCTCAGGAAGGGTTGTGGCTTGTTCCGAATCACTTGGTGCAGTGAAAGCTTTGCGGAGCTGAAGTTCTCCAGCTGAAGTTTGCTGGAGGATGCAAAATAAACAGCCTTCTCTCTTCATGCTCATTTTGACTCGAGGGAGTTGGCTGGGCTTGGACCTAACTGAAGGCAGGGTGGGTGCTTGGGTGTTGACCCTCTTTTTCTCTGCCTCTTGCAGTAATCTCTATGCAGACACAGAAGCCCCAGAGAGCAGCGATTCCCTCTGCAGGTTGATGTGTTCCCTTTTCGTTGATGCAGCCGTTCCAGTGGGATGGGGAAGAGCTTGCTGACACCAGTATTGCTGCACTGCAGGATCCCGGGCACTGCATTTCAGAACGGAGCAAAACTATAACCGTGTATTTCTACTTACCCCAGACGTGGGCAGCAAAGGAAGCCACCCACTCACCCGCAGCTCCCAACGGAGACATCCAGCTGGGTGTAGAGAATCCTGGGTAGTAACACAGTGTTTTCCAGACGTGCACTACCGTAGCTACCTATCCATGTGTGATACTGTGAACCTTTTTAATTTTTTAATCATGTATTTATTTCTTTTATCTTTGCACAGAGACAGCACCAATGTGCTTTTTTAAACATTTAGTTTACTGCACTTTTTTTTTTGTTGTTGTTGTTGTTGTCATATATTTGTGCATCAGAAAGGAGTGTGACACCTCACTGGAGAATTGGTAGGAGCACGTTGCTGGGGAGAGCAGGGACCAGAGTGGCTTCGTTTGAGGTAGCAGCGTGGTCTAACCAGCTGGTGGAGTCGGGAGGTTTAAGGCTGTCCAGACTCTGCCACGGTTTTGCCAAGTGACCTAAGGCAAGTCACTTAACCACTCTGTGCCTCAGTTTCCCCTGTGCTAATGGGTGTTCAGTACCCACTTCTGTTAAAGCACTTAAACCCTGGGATGAAAGGTGCTATGTAAATGCAATGTATTAAAGGCCATCGGATAGAGTTGCTCCCATGTTACAGTCCAAAGTAGCCATGCCAATTGACTCGGATTCAGAAATCGCCAGTGACTTCATCTGTAACACTGTGCGGGGGAAGCAAACGATTCCTGGCAACAGCGATGTGGTCACCTCAGCTCTCCTCCGGACGTCGCAATGGGTTCTGCCTTCACCACGCGCTGCACTGCTGCGTCACCTCGTCCCTCTGTGCTTGGAGTCCACGCTTCAGCTTACCGGCTGCCGCACTGCCGCCTGCTCCAGACACACAGGCATGGACAGAGAACTGTGCGCCTCCAGGGACCAGCTGTGCTGGAATGCGAGTTCCCCGGTCTGCCTGGCCCCGAGCGTGGCTTGTCTGGACACTGGGTCTTACTGGAGCCACTTAGCACCTCGCATGCTCACTGGTGTATCTGACAGCCCGGTACTCGGGGGGGTCATGAACGCTGGGTTCACACGTATTCTCCGTACCTCAGGGCAGTCAGGTGTGTGCACGCTGGAGGCAGAATCAGCAGCCTGGCTGGCACCTGATGGCCCCAGGCAGTGTTGTGTTCATGGACTCTGTTGGACAAAAAGCTGGGTGACTGGGATGTTGCCGGTGGTAACATCTGCTGTTGGAAATTGCTGCTTCAGATGTCTGAGATAGTTTGCTTTTCGATGACTTTAGGTGAGAGGATTGGGTGTCACTGGGTGGTGCCCAGACGATGCTCATCCATCTCTCGACAGGACACACACGATAGCATTGTCTGGAACTCTCGCAATCCCATCCTCATCTCCCAGAGAGAAAAAGGAAATCCTTTAGACCAGAGGGAGCCAGGTCTTATTCATGTGCTTTATGAGCCTCACTTGAGAAAGAGGGTCACGATTTCTTTATTCTCGTTACAGTCTTGGGTCTGTCCTTGGGATTCCTTGTTAGAGGCGTGGGGAAGAGGGACCCTTCTCTTGGGGCTCAGTCCCCCCAGTCTGTCTGCACAGCAGTGCTCAGGATGGGCTAATTCAGGTCCCAGAAGGTAACTGGGCTGGTGGGAAGCTCTTCCCCTCTGCAATGTGCTCATGGTGAGGATGGTCATGAATTGACATTTTCTTGCCTAGAAATTCGGGACCCAGGCTTCATCCCCTTGCCCGCAGGTGCTGAAGGCTGTAGGCTGTGCTGCTCTCCAGAGCACAGGCTGGGGATCTTGCAAGCTGCTGCAATTAGATGTGTTCATGTATTTACCAAATAATCTTATCAGAAGTCTTTCAAGAACCTCTTCCCTTTCAGTTGCTACTTAACAGCTCGTTCACCCAGCTAGCAGCATCGCTCCATGACAGCCTCTGTGACAGGAGGCTGGGGGGAGACGGCTCCCAGCTCAGCCTGTCTGCTTGTGCGGGTCCCGCCTGGCTCCGCAGGCTGTGTGGGCAGTGCTGTGGGGGGCTCCGGAGTTTGGCAGAGGGGAGACAGGAGGAGTGCAGTAACCTGCCTCTGGGCTGAAAGCTAGAGGCCTCAAAATGCTAAAAGTTCAGCCTTTTTTTTTCTTCCAGAAGCGTGATACCGTGTATAGAGAGGCTAGAGAGAGCCACATCCCTTCTGCATCTTCAGACGTTGCTCTTGGGTGCTGTGCTGCAGGAACATAGCTGTGGGGAGGCACCCAGGCGCTGGGGCTCGGGCTGTGGGACCCCAGGCCCAGCTGCCCTGCTACCACCTTGTTCGTGGGCCGGTGGGTTTTGCCTCGTTGGAACTTTCCAGCCACCTGAAATCAAGCATCTTCTTTTAAGATGGTTTAAGCATCACTGATGGAGACTTTATTCTTTCCCCTCATTTCGGGGGTCCCTAAAGCTGCTTAGCCGCTGTGTAGGGAGCATCTGAGCCCCACCTTCATGGAGCCTCTCAGTGAATGAACTTTGCAAGCTGCAGCTGCGCTTGGTCCCAAGAAGCGTGGGGAATCCCAGACCTTCTGCAGCATGTTTGTTGCGAGCATCCTCTTTCCTCAAGCATTCAGGTTTTTTGAGACAATCCTTGGGCAGTTCTGTAATGCTGAACTCTGTGGAGTGAGCAGGTCTGGACACAGAGGGTTGGTCCATGCAAAGGGCTTAGACCAACTTTGTCAACATGAGAGGACAGGAGGAACCTTCCTGTAGGGAGATGCTGACCTGAAACGGAAACTGTCCCTTCCCAGGCTCGCACGCACTCCCTCCTGTGTGTCACCTACTGTCTGGTTAGCTCTGTGCTGGAGAACTGTTCAGCCTCTGCTTCCCATGGAGGCTAAAAGGACCTTGGAGTTTCAAGCTTGTTCTTAGCCCCCCTCTCTGCGCTGTGCTGCAGCCTGAGAGCGGCTGGGAGCTCTGGAGCCTTTCCCAGGCGCTGCCAGAGCTGCCTTGGCGGGACATGCAGAGTCAGAGGAAGGCAGGACTAGGTCTTGGCCACAGGAAAGAGCATTGTCCCTTTTTTTGGGGAAGAGAGCCACCCCCTGTCCTTGGTCTGAATGTCCCTCCAGCTGTACTTCAGTTCATCTGGGACACAAGTCGCCTGTATTTTGTCACTAGTGACCCAGCAGCTTGCTGGCAGGTGCTGTCCCTGCTGTAACCCCCTGCTCTCTCCATCCTTTAAAGGAGGCACCGTGTTCCTTTTACTCCTCCAAGTCTTGAGCAGAGCAGCTCTGCCAGCCACCCCCTTCCCGCGCAGCTGTTTGCCACCGCTCTCCTTCATCCTCCTCATCCCCGCTGGGCCCCTGGGCTCTGCGGGACGTGCCCTGGACGCGGCCTGGTGCTGAGGCTGCTGGGGAGGTTTTGGCTCAGGCTCTTGTCAAACTGCAGGCGGCTGCTGCCTGCCAGGTATGGATTTGGCAACAGAAAACGGGCATCGCTGTGCTCGGGGTCACGCTGTGCACAGGCGCAGCCCTGGGCAGGCGGCTGTGGAGCGGAGGCTCGGACTGAGAGCCCCGAATGCTCACGAGGGATCCAGCTTTTGGCTGCTCTTGCCTCTGATAGCCAAAATCAACTTTGCGAAGTTTTTTAGCGAAGGCAGAGTGCTCGTCGGTCTCGACACAGGCACAGCGACCCCCGATCCTCGCTGGGGTCCCAAAGTGCAGCCCAGCCCCGTGTCCCCCTTCCCCGCCGCCCTCGCACCCCAGCTCTTTCTGAAGAGGCCAAGGCAGGGCTCAGGCGTCCGGCTGGTGTCAGTTCTTTCTGTTGATGTCCTGTCAGCCCCGTGTCCGCTGTGCGCCCCGTGGAACGAGGGGGGGGACGGGGCTGGGGGCGCACAGGCGCTGTTGTCACGTTCCTCTGGGGGGCTCGGCCCTGAGCGCTGTTTTCTTTCTCGGGGTTGTTTTGATTTTTTTTTTCCCCTCCCTCTGCGGGGAGACCGTTTCCCAGAGAACTGTAACGCGAAGCTGTCCGTGTCCCGCTCTGTGATAAAGCTGCGCTCTGTGTCCCCCGCCTCCGCCTGCTCTCTGCCGCGCCCGCTGCCGGGGGACAAACACAACGACCGGGGGGGGGGTGGGGGGGGAGGGGCCT
>WKFP01013461.1:51241-67341 GCA_011057875.1 Pterocles orientalis | reverse complement strand
ATGGCCCGGGGGGGTCTTTCTGGGGTGCTCTGGGTGGAGCGAGGTGCCTTTCTGGGGTGCTCTGAGTGTGGGGGTTCAGCCCTGGGGATGCTCTAGGTGGGAGCAGAACTGGGGTGCCTTTCTGGGGTGCCCTTCGTGGAGAGGGATGGCCCGGGGGGGGGTGTTTCTGGGGTGCCCTGGGGGGAGTGAGGCGACTTTCTCGGGTGCTCTGAGTGTTGGGGTTCAGCACTGGGGATGCTCTGGATGGGAGAAAAACTGGGGTGCTCTGATTGTGGGGGTTCAGCCCTGGGGATGCTCTGGATGGGAGCGGAACTGGGGTGCCTTTCTGGGGTGTACTGGGTGGAGAGGGATGGCCCAGGGGGGTGTTTCTGGGGTGCTCTGGGTGGAGCGAGGTGCCTTTCTGGGGTGCTCTGATTGTGGGGGTTCAGCCCTGGGGATGCTCTGGATGGGTGGAATTGGGATGCCCTGGGTGGAGAGGGATGGCCACGGGGCATCTTTCTGGGGTACCCTGGGTGGAGCAAGGTGCCTTTCTGAAGTGCACTGGGTGGAGCGAGGTGCCTTTCTGGGATGCTCTGAGTGTGGGGGTTCAGCCCCAGGGACTCCTTTCTGGGGTGGGGGTCAGCCCTGGGGATGCCCTGGATGAGAGTGGACCTGGGGTGCCTTTCTGGGGTGCTCCGAGTGTGGGGGTTCAGCCCTGGGGATGCTGTGGATGGGTGGAACTGGGGTGCCCTGGGTGGAGAGGGATGGCCACGGGGCATCTTTCTGGGGTACCCTGGGTGGAGCAAGGTGCCTTTCTGGAGTGCACTGGGTGGAGCGAGGTGCCTTTCTGGGGTGCTCTGAGTGTGGGGGTTCAACCCCAGGGACTCCTTTCTGGGGTGGGGGTCAGCCCTGGGGATGCTCTGGATGGGAGCGGAACTGGGGTGCCTTTCTGGGGTGCACTGGGTGGAGAGAGATGGCCCCGCAGGGGTCTTTCTGGGGTGCTCTGGGGGGAGTGAGGTGCCTTTCTGGGGTGCTCTGAGAGTCGGGGTTCAGCCCTGGGGATGCTCTGGATGGGAGAAAAACTGGGGTGCCCTGGGTGGAGAGGGATGGCCACAGGACATCTTTCTGGGGTGCCCTGGGGGGAGAGGGATGGCCCCGCGGGGGATCTTTCTGGGGTGGGGGTCAGCCCCAGAGAAGCCTTCCTGGAGCCCGCTGTCTGGAGTGGGGGGAACAGCCCCCGTGGCAGTGAGCTGGGGACTGAGTCCCCCCCAGATGGAGAGGGGCAGCCCCAGCACCGAGCAGAATTGGGTCCCCTGGGGCGGAAGGCAGCGGTTCTCCTCTGGAAGGGGGCTGCCCTGGGGGGCTTTCCTGGGTCCCCTGTACGGAGGGTGAACCAGCCCCAGGCAATACCGGGGAGGGGGGCAGTGCCCTGGTGTGGAGAGATGGGTCCGGGGTGCCCCAAGGAGGGGGCTTTCTGGGGTGCCCCATATGGAGGGGCAGCAGCCCCCATGGCAGTGAGGTGGGGACTGGGGTGCCCCATGTGTGGGGGACAGCACTGGAGGGGACAGCAGGGATCCCTCAGGATCCCCCAGGCATGGACAGCTGAACCGGGCACCGCAGTGTCCCCGTCCTGCCTGGGCACTGTCCCCATCCTGGCGCCTTGTGCGGTGGCCGCAGGGGCTGTCTGGGTGCTCCCAGCCCAGGGCTCCCCCTGACCCCGTGCGGCAGCAGGGGGCTGCAGGTTGTCCCCGTGTCCCTCTGCGTGGGGGTGGCATCAAGTCAGCGTGAGAGCTGTGTGCTCAGCTGGTCAGTGCTACAGCAAAAACAAGATCCACAGTAAAATGCGGGTTTTCCTGGGTGCCCAGTGCTTTACCTGGGACTTGCCTGTGGATGGGCAGCTCGCAGCTGTGCCCCTGGGTGACCCGGGGTGTGGGGCCGTTGACCATACCAGGGCTGGGTGCCCCGCGTGGGTGACCCGGGGTGCGGGGCCGTTGACCGTACCAGGGCTGGGTGCCCCGCGTGGGTGACCCGGGGTGCGGGGCCGTTGACCGTACCAGGGCTGGGAGCGCTGGTGTCAGGCAGCGCTGCCCGGCTGCGGCAGGGGAAGGCAGCAGGCGCCTGGTGATTACGGGCCCTGTGGGGATGCGGAGGAGGCACCAGCTTGGTGAGAATTATCACCAGGCGCTTGTCTTGCATCATGGCCTGGGGTCAAAAAATGCAATGAAGTGCAGGGGCTGGGGGGGGACTCCTGTGTCGGGGTCCCTCTCTGAGGGGACAGTGTGACCTGGACAAGGGTCCTTGGTGCCACGGCCAGCGCAGGAGCCTGCCCTGTCCCTGCTGAGCTGGCGATGGGGAACGGGGCGGTTAGCGTGAAGAATTGTCCATCGACAGCCAGAGGTAGAGACCCTCGATACTTCCTCCCGGTAATGGCACGGGAATGCCCGAGTGCCGGCTCGCCCAGAGTGGACCTGCATGGGGAGCAGACGGTTGTCAGTGTGGGTTCTTTTATCTTGATCCCAAGTTTATCTCAGCTAGCCACATCCTGCAACTCAACGATAGCCTGATAGTGGCTGCTCTTGAGTCCTTGATCTTGATGAAGGAGTTCTGCTCGGTGAGTCAGGGAGGGCGTTGGGGGGGTGGCAGCTTCACCCCCTGCTGCACTGTCAGATCTGCACCCAAGATTTAGGGAAGTGGCTGGAGCTGTGCTTCCCCCCGTGCCCGGGCAGCTCCGGTCCAGCTGGGCGCTGTCAGGCGTGCACCCAAGGGGAAGTCCTGAATCACGGCTCCTACAGGGGCTGCAGCTGCCCCGGCGGCGCCGCTGCCTGCGCAGGGAGCCCAGCGCCCTGCCCGGCCCTGCCCGCTGCAGCACGGCGCAGGCTGCATTTCCCTGGCTGGGGCGCAGGTTATTCCTATAGGATGTGGGGGCTACCCTGCCGACCCCCCCAACCGACCGCAGCACGACCGAGCGGAGCCGGCAAACCCGTTGGAACTGGCTGTGCCCGAACCGCTCTCATCTCACTTGGTCACGCTGCGGTGAGATGCTCGGTGTGGGAGGGGGGTGGCTTTGTCTGGTGGCAACCCGTGCTCAGATCAAAGGAAACATCGTGAAACCGCAGCTTCGGGGGGTGGACGGGGGATACCACGAGTTGCTATCAGTGACATCTCCTGCGGGACTCACCCTCCGTGCCGGCCCTGCCTGCTCGACGGCTTTTTTTGGGGCCGCTTCCTGCGCGGTGGGGTGGGAAGGATGTGCGGCTGGTTCCTGCCTGTGTGAGCCGGTCTGGCAGCGCTGGCTGCCCAGGGCGCTGGTGCCCCACAGCCTGACGTTCCCGTGATCCTGCCCCGCAGGGCTGGGGATGAGAGCCTGGACCGCTGCTGCTGCCCAGGGGTGCCACTGGGATGGGCGGGGTGGGCTTGGGGGGCTCCCACGGTCCCACTTGGGAGAGTGGGGGGTCCCCAGGACCCCTCTGGCTCCCAGTGAAGCCACGTTCTCTTGGCAGCCCCGGGGGTGTGCGGGTGTCGGGAGGCAGCTGGCAGCGCGGCTCCATGGCGGGGGCTGGTGGCGGTGGCCGCGGGGGGGGGGACGACACTGCTTGTCCCTGGGGGCCATGAGGAGGAGGGGATGGCAGGAGTGTCCTGCGTGTGTGACAGCAGTGACGGCTTGCAGGTGGGTGCAGGGGGGGACGTGGGGGCTGCAGCAGCCTGGGGGCCACGGCTCCTGCCCCAGCACTGCCTGGGGGATGCGGGGGAATCCCGGGGGATGCGGGCAAGTCCCTCACAGCCCTTAGGGGACCACAGAGCCTGACCCTGGGGAGCCCGGGGACTGGGGAAGGGGCAGAGCCTCCCTGATCCTCCCGACAGGGCTCCATTAAAACCAAGAGCCCTGTAACAGGGAACAAGGGAGGTCCGGTCTGGTTGGACCATTCCCATCCCAGTTGCTTGTCTGGGGCAGGGACATCGCGTTGTGCCCAAGTCCCCTGTCCTTCGAGGAGCTTCTGGAGCACCAGAGCCAGCTGCGAGCTGCTGCAGGGCAGCGCCCAGCACCCTGCCGGGGTCCTTGCTCAGGGTGGATCCGAGCCGGGCTGGGACTGTCCCTGCCCACCCTTGGTGCTGGGAGAACCACTTTGCGCCGGCGCTGTGGCAGGTGGGAGTGATGGGGAGGAGGAATTGCCACTCATAGGTGAGAGAAGGAGAAATCGCTCCTGAGAAGGAGGATCTTGCAAAGTCCCCTGGAGAGGGGACGTTGGGGACCTGGCAAAGCGGCTGCAGGTTCCCCTCAGCTGTAGGAACAGGCTCCTGCGGCGTTCTGGCAGCGCCCGGGGAGGCTGGGGACGCACAGAACAGGGCACGCAGCCGTCTCCGCGTCAGCGCCTGGGCCTCCGGAGCAGGGAAGCATCTCAGCAGATTTGCTCCATAACCTTGTGAGAGGGGAGGGAGAAGCCAGCCTGTCCCTGCCTGCTCCACGCAGGCGTCCCCACGCTGTCACCCTGCGGCAGAGGGAGGAGCCTGGCTCTGCTGTCCCTGACTCAGCCGGGACCTTCCCATGGCTCAGAGCCTGGCGTGGGGACAGACCTGTGCCTGTCCCCCCGCAGTGACTTTTGCAAGCGCGGAGGGAGTGTGGCTCCCTCTGCCAGCCACGAGCATGGGAGAAGGGACAAGGGGACCGATGGGCTGGCCTTGCGCCGGGGGACAGCCTGGAGCCCTCCTGGCTCCCGCGGTGCCTTATCGCCCGCGGGCGGGTTGCAGGCGGCCGTG
The DNA here is from genome assembly GCA_011057875.1 of Pterocles orientalis. Lineage (NCBI taxonomy): Eukaryota > Metazoa > Chordata > Aves > Pterocliformes > Pteroclidae > Pterocles > Pterocles orientalis. The sequence continues at coordinate 62,607 of WKFP01013461.1, read as the reverse complement.
TCCTTGGGGCTGGTTATCTGCAGGCTGGAGGTGGGCAGAGAAGCCTTTGGCAGCTGCGCGGTGTGGCAGCGTGAGGGTCTGTCCCCTGGCATTTTGAGGACAGGGCAAGTGCGAGATGGTGTTGTACCTCAGGGGGGGAATGGGGAACCTGCCTGGGGAGAAGTCTGCTGACAAGTGTCTGTCTGTCTGGCCACTGGGCGTGGGAGGGAAGGACATCACCCTGTGCAGGACGGGGTGAGGGGGGGCTGGGGCTCCGTGTGCCCCAGCTCTTTCGCCAGCGCTGTGGGGCAGGACCTGTCCTAGCAGAGGGCTGGCTGCGTCTGTCCGGCTGTGCCGGGGCCAGTGGGGTCCCAGGGAAGCAGGGCTTGCAGCCTCTCACTGCTCCCCTCTCTTCCCAGGCACCACCTGCGTCCTCCTGTCCTTCCCCTTCATCTTCAACCCCTGCCTGGCCTGCAAGGAGAACACGCCGCAGTGGGCAGCCTTCGTCTACTACCTCCCCTTCATCATCATCTTCCAGTTCGGCTGGGCGGCCACGCAGATCTCCCACCTGTCCCTCATCCCCGAGCTGGTCACCAATGACCACGAGAAGGTGGAGCTCACAGCTTTCAGGTGAGGACGGCCAGACCCGGCTGTCCCCTGAGCCCAAGGGAGCAGCCCTGCCTGTCGCATCGCTTGTGTGACAAGAGGTCCCCTGGGTGCCCGGGCCTGGTGTCCCCTGTGTGCCCTTGGTACGGCAGGACCGGGACTGGGCCAGGTGCATGTCCTGCAGGATGTGCCCATGTGACACTGGTCTTTGGGTGGCCCAAACCCTTTGGTGCCAGGAGGGAACATCCTGATGCCAGGGATGTTGGTGACACAGCCCAGGGGGCACTTCCCTGGGCTGGGGGCACTTCTCCTTTGGGACTGGAGGAGGAAGATCCCAGGGGAGGAGCAGACTCAGCTCCAGATGCCCCGGGGAGAGCCGGGCGCTGCCTGCCTGGGCTGTCCCACGGGTACGGCCGGGCTGGGCAGCGCGTGCAGCTCCGTGCATGAAGCCAGGCTCCATGCTGCTTATCTGGCGGATCGGGCTGCGGGAAGGAGCGTTTATCAGCCAGAGCAGGACTCCGTTATCTGCCCCGGGGGGAGGAGGTTCCCCTTCCGGCAGCGCCTGGGGACCACGGGGCAGGGGGCACACGGGGCGGCGCTGGGGTGACGCTGGGGACAAGGGATGTGGCTCTGGGGGCAGCTCAGGGCATCCTTGGGGCAGAGGTGAGCTGTGAGCTGAGGGTGGACAGGCTGCCCCACCTCGGTCTTGGTTTCCTCCCAGTCGTGCCCTGAGGCTTGGACTGGCTGTGCTGGGAGGTGCACCAGTAAAGGCTAACGCGTGTCCAGATGCTGCGTGCTCTTGGAGGTGTCACCTCAGCAATGACACTGGGTTGCAAAGCTGGCTGTAGCATGCCTGGCTTGGGGGGCAGCCTCGGGTCAAAGTGTCCCTGGCGTGCCTCTGTCCCTCTGTGTCACACCGGCATGCTGTCTCACCCCAGGTACGCCTTCACCGTCATGGCCAATATCACTGTGTACGGCCTGGCCTGGCTCCTGCTGAACTTCCAGGTGGACCGGCCTGACCGCACAGAGCACCTGGGCATCCAGGATGTCCCTATATTTCGGGTGAGTGGCAGGGCTCAGTCCCTGGGGTCCTCTCTTCCCTGGGAGGGGACATGGCTCAGCTGGGGAGGTACCGGAGGGAGTGAAATAGCAGTGCCCTGAAATCCCACCTCCCACACTGAGCAGGACCCACAGCCAGCTCTCGGGGGTTTTTGGGAACCGCTTTTTAACCACCAGACAGCTGGGGGGTGCATGATGGACAGGCGAAGGGCACCCCCTGCTATATGCACCCCCTCTGCCTCCCCAGGACCTGTCCCTCATGGTGGTGGGGCTGGGGGCCCTGTTCTCCCTCATCTTCCACCTGGGCACCAAAGAGAAGCCATACGCGCCGCATTCCTTGCCCCAGCCGGACGAGAGCACACCCCTGCTGCAGAAGGAGCCCACAACCCCGCCGCGCCCGCTGCTGATGTGGAAAGATTGGCTGCTGGAGCCTGCCTTCTACCAGGTACGGCCACGGGCAGGGCTGGCGGCGCCTGTCCCGGGCTGCTGCCCTGCCCGGGTGCTGGGGACATCCCCTGCCAGTGGGACGTGCCCCTGGTGTGCGTGAGGATGGAGAGATGGGTTGCACTGGGCACCCATCTACCACGTCAGAGGGGCTGTCCCCTCCTCAGTGGGCACGGACCGGGCTGGGCGTGGAAGGTGTCAGCCTTCCCCACCTGCAGTTTGTGCAGGCTGAGCGGTGCCGTCTCGGTCCCCTTGCAGGTCGCGGTGCTCTACATGTCCACCAGGCTCATTGTCAACCTGTCCCAGACCTACATCGCCATGTACCTGACCAACTCGCTGCTGCTGCCCAAGGTGGGCGCGGGGCAGGTCCCTGCTCGCGGGCTGAGGTTGCGTGCGCAGGGGTCTTGTGCCAACAGTCAAGAGTTGTTCATTTTCTCCCTGTCCTCGTCTCTTGCAGAAATACATCGCCACCATCCCCCTGGTGATGTACATCAGTGGCTTCCTCTCCTCCTTCCTCATGAAGCCTGTGAACAAGTGGATAGGTCGAAATGTGAGTCCTGGGGGGCTGGTGAGTTAGACCCAAGGAGAGGCCCAGGGGCCGGATCCTGACTGCACAAGTGGGCAGAGCACTCAGCACACGTGAGCCTGGCTGGAGAGCAGGGACCCCTCACGCAGCCTCTGCAGATGATCCCCTGCAGCAGCATGGGTCCCATTGGGACAGTGCGAGTGGTGGGCAGGGTGAGGGGACATGGGCCTATCCTGCACATCTGAGGTTGGGGAAAGCGATGCTGATCCTGAGTCAGCCTGTCCTGTGCAGCCCTGCTGGGGCTGGGAAAGCCCCATAGTGCCCATGAGAGGCAGAGGGAGGGTTTGGCTGAGCCCCCCTGGGCAGCCATGGGCTGTGGGGGTCTGCAGCACCAGCAGAAGGGAGCCTGCCATCCGGTGCATCCCCCTCTGCACCGCAGCAAGCCCCTTCCTCGCCTGCTAGTGGGTGTCCCTGTGCACCCCGCGTGCACCTTGCCTGCAGTTCTGCCGGGGGCTCGGCTCCTGGGCTGCAGGCAGTGCTGTGAAATAGCCCGGAGCACTGCGAGGCCCTTGCTCTTTGGGGGCTCCTTGTTTAAAACCAGCTGGGAGAGAGCCAGGGCTGTTCCCTGCAGGTCCTGGCGGCAGCTGGCCCCTGTGCCGTCCCCGCTCACCCCTGCCTTGCCAGGTGTCAGCCGAGCCAGGGTCTGAGCTCTCCCTTCTCCCTGTCCCCTTGCCGGCCTGGAGCAGCTGACCTACTTCGTGGGCATCCTGGTGATCTTGGCCTTTGCCTCCTGGGTGACACTGGCCAGGCAGATGGGAGCGGAGATCTACGGGGCTGCTGCGCTGCTTGGGGCTGGCTCCGCCACTATCCTGGTCACCTCCCTCTCCATGACAGCAGACCTCATCGGCACCAACACGGTACGTCTGCTCCTCCTGAACAGGGTGGACTCGTGGCCTGCGGGCTGGGGTAAGCAGTGCTGCGGGACCGGGGGACACGGAGACCCCTGCGAGGGGGCTTTGCAGTGGGGTGCCGGCAGCCCCGTCCTCTGTGCCCGGGCTCTGCTGTAATGTGGGCTCTGCCCATGAGAGGGCACAAGGCTCTCGCTGCCGCGGTGGGGTTGGCCTTGGCGCAGCGGCCGATGAGATTTCCTCTCCCCTCACAGCACAGCGGCGCGTTCGTCTATGGCGCCATGAGCTTCACGGACAAGATGGCCAACGGCCTGGCTGTGATGGCGATCCAGAACCTGCACCCGTGCCCGTAAGTGTCCCTGTGGGGCGGGAACCCTCCCAGTGGCAGCTGCTGCCACATAGCCTGGCGACCAGGCAGTGAATATTCCTGGTTTGGAGTGAGAGACGTGGGTAGAAACCAGCTCTGATGTGTCTGAAATCCTTCCTTGACTTCTCTTCTGGCCCTAGACAAGGGCTGCATCTCGGGGACACAAGAAGGTGCTGGGCATCTCGATGTCCAGGGTGCTGCAGTCTCTCCTTGTCCTGGACCTTTCCCTCACGTCCCAGTGTGGACCAGTCCTGACACCGAGGACGTAGGACTGCTGTCAGCAGCCCCAGGGCGCTTGGGCAGCACTGGGCCACTGGTCCTGGCCACCAAGCCACATCCCTGCCGTCTCCCCGCAGGACTGAGCTCTGCTGCCCTGCCTGCGTTAGCTTCTACCACTGGGTGATGGTGTTGGTCACCGGAGGCATTGCGGTCGCCGCCATCGTCTCTCTGTGCTGCATCATGGTCTGGCCCATCCGCGTCCGCTACCGTGAGTGGGGCTGGGGATACCGGGGAGGGGCCAGGCACGTGGCTGGCACTGGGAACCCGTGTCCTGCACCAGCCTGGGCTAAAGCAAAAGTGTCTTTCCAGATGGCACCGGCTGTGGGGAGGTGGCGGGAGCCCTGTCCTGGCGGGAGGTGCTGCGGCAGGGCTGGCTGCGGGGATGCTCCTGGCCCTGCCCACAGGGGGACCCTCATGGTAGGACACAGCGCAGGGACACCGTCCCTCTGGTGCTGCTTCTGGCCGCGGAGCCAGAGGCTGTGCCTGCTTGCTGTGCGCTCACGGAGGGCAGGACCCTCCCGGCCCTGCGATGGCTGTACTGACCCTAGCACCCCGCGGGTCACCGAGGGCTGGCGGGGGGCTGCTCCATGTGCCCTTTGCCAGGCTGGGGGCCCAGGCGCCAGTGCTCAGCACCAGCTTAGCAGCTGCCCCTCTGCCCTGCCGGGTGCCTTTCTGCTCAGGGCTGGGGGGTGAGCGTGGACCCCCCTGGTGCTGCCCTGGGGACGTGCGAGGGCCCCTCGTGCCAGTGGCAGGAAAGTCCAGAGGGTCCAGCACGTGGTGGGTCACCCCAGCTGCTGCGCTGGCTCCTGACCTGTCCCTTCCCTCCTGTCCCCGCAGATGCTGTTTGCCTGCAGGGGCTGAGCGGCACCGGGACCCCCTCCGGCAGGACCGAGAGCGAGGAGGGAAGGAGCTGGAGCGGCACTGTCAACTGAGCAGCACCCACGTCCCCTGACACTGTGGTGTCCACGCTGCCGCACTCTGCCCGAGGGACCCCCGGCAGGAGACAGCACTAGGACGGGGGCGCTAGGCTCCGGGGGCACGTCAGCCCTGGCCCTGTCCCCCTGTCACCTTGCACTAGACTTGTGTCCCGTGCCCCCTACCCCGGTCCCCTGCCCGTGCCCTGCCTGGGGACCCGTGAAGGCTGTCACCCCGTGCTCACATACGTGGAACACTAGGCCCTGGGCCAGGGTGCGGGGTCAGTCCTCGCATGGGGGACGGGCGCCCGGCCCTTGGTTTTAACCTGCTTTTCTAAGGTCAGTATGTACAAACGGCACTTTTTAAAGGAGGAGAAAAAGGAGAGGAAAAAAAAAACGAAAACAACCAACAAAGCATCTCTAAGCGTGGCTCAAGGCCCGTGGTGTGTTCCTGAGGGGCACCCCCCTGGCTGGGGCCAGGGGCAGGGGTTTGGGGCGTGCACAGGGGCTCTGGGGGTTTTGACCGAACGGTGCGCCCTGGTTCTCCTTTATTCCCCCGCGGAGAGGTGGGGCCCAGCGCCCGGGAAGCGGCGGGGGGCTCCTGCAGAGGGAGGGAGACGGGCCCGCAAGATGGTCGCCCTCAACAACGATGGCGGCTGCGCCCTCAAACAAAATGGCTGCCGCGCAGCAGCGCTGGAGCTTCATTATTGGTTCCTGGGCGGGTGTCCCGCCTCCCGCGGCACGGCAACCAATGGTGGCTCTCCTTACCTCAGCGGGGCCGCCGAGACCCCCCGCCCTCCACCGGGTGAGGCCGGGAGCCCGGGGTTAGGCCGCGGGAGGGCTCACAGCGGCCTGTCCCGCAACGGGGCCCGGGCACCGAGGGGCTGGGGCCGGGGCTGGTGCTGGGGGTCGCCGCCCGCCTGCCGTGAGCCCCTCGCCGGGGAGCTGGCTGCCGCGTGACCGTGCGTCACCTGTGTCACCCGTGACACTGCTGCCACCGGGGCCACCGCAGCCCGGCGGGACGGGGGCCACCGGGGGGGCGAGGCCGGGGGACAGCGCCGGCACCCCGGGCACCGGCAGCCCCACGGAGCGGCCTCGCTGGGCGGGGGGTCTGGGTGACACCCCGTCGGTGCCTGGCTGGGCTGGGGGCCGGCAGCACCCCACTCTGCCGGCCCGACCGTCGGGGTTTGCGGCTGTTCCCCGCCGCCAGCCAGGGCGCTGGGACAGGCTTTGCCCCCAGTGCGGAGAGCGGGCGGGCCGCCCAGCCCCGGGCTCTGCTCAGCACCCCCCCAGCCCAGTCTCACCCCCTCCCCGCGCCCAGGGTTTGGCCTCTGGGTGTTCCGCAGCAGAGTCCCCCCAGGGAGGGGCAGTGGCCAAACGCGCCCCACAGGACTGCCACTGCTCCCCACAGGGAGCCACTGCTCGTGGGGCTGGAGGTGGGGAGCGGGCGGCAGGCGAGGCTGAGGGGTGCCCGGGGGTGCTGCTCCGGCTGTCAGCTCTGCCAGGGAGCAGGGTGCATTTGCAGCTGGTTTTGGGGGCAGCTGAACCCCCCCACCCTCCCTTGAGGGCCGTGGTCACTGTGGTGCCTGCGGAGCAGCACGCTGTCACCCCGGGGTGCTCATTCGGGTTCTGCGTGGCCCCAGCCCAGGGCAGCGCGGGCAGGAGACGCTGGGCAGGCAGCTCTGCCCACCCCGGGGGGAGGTTTTTAAACCCCCCACCCTGGTCAGGGTCCTGCACCGCGCTGCTCTGGAGGATGCAGAGGGCTGGGGACCCCTCCGTGGTGGGCAGGTCTGCAGCGGCAGATGCCCAGTGCTCCTTCCCACCCCTCCCGCTGCCCCACGGGGCTCCTGCTGCCGGGGGACACCTGGGCTGGTGCCAGTGTCACAGCACTGGTACTCGGCACACCCAAGGGACTCCCCGTGTGAAGCCTGGCGAGATGGGCACGGTGGCAAGAAGGCTTCCCACCGGCAGCCGGGACGTCCGGACGGCCCTTCCCCGGCGTGCTGTGGTGGCAGTGTCCGTTCACCCTTCCCTGTGCCTGGCAACATGGGCTCACACCCGGCCAGCCCCGGGCTCGTGTTTGCCCTGACACCTCCCTGCAAACGTGCTGTGGCCAGTCCCGGCCACGCCTGCCTGCCCTTCCTCGCTGGCAGGAGGAAGAGGAGGAGGTGGCTGCAGGACGGCTCTGGAAGGAGCGGGAGCAGGAGAGAAGTGGGGCTGCAGGCTGGACGGGACGGACGGGACAGCAGGGGACAGGAGGGCTCGGCTGTGCCCATCACCAGGTACCGCGCGGGGTGGGCAGGAGCTGTCCCAGGAGGGGGCTCAGCTGCCCGCGTGTGGATCTGGCAGCTGGGCTATCTTCTCTCCCCTCCAGAGCCAGCCTGGCCATGCACCCTCACTCTGGGCACCGGGAGGGACCCAGGGGCTGTCATCCCCCCCCCCCAGTCCCACCAGTGAGCTCCTGGAGGACCAGGCATCCACCATCGTCCCACCAGGGCTGGCGGAGGGGGTCCGGGTGGCTCCTGGTGTTGGGTTTGGGGTCCGTGCGCTGGGGAGGCTGCGGGGATGGGGGTGCGGCTGTTCCCAGAGCTGGCTGGTGACGATGATTGTGCCGCTCCCTCTGGGGCCACGGGGCAGCAGGCGGGGACACACCACTGCCCCGCTGCCGGTGCTGCTGCCCGGGGGCTGCCGGGCTCTCCCCACGGCCGGGCAGGGCTGTGCTGCTGGGGAAACTGAGGCACACGGCGGGCAGGGGGCTGGCAGAGCCACGGTGCCTCCAGCCCGCTGCTGCTCCCCACAGAGATGCTGTGGTTGGGGGCTGTGACCCCACACCGGCCCTGAGAGCTGACGGGGGGCACTGGGCGGGGGAATCGCAGCCGGTGGCGTGACACCACGGGGCGGGAGAAGCGCTCGTGTGGCCGGGGGGGGTTTATTGCCCTGGTCCCGGCAAGGACTGAGCCCTGTCCCCATGTGGCCCCCAGGGAGGGACTGGCTGGTGACACCGCCACGGGAGCTGCTGTGCTGCAGGGACAGGCAGCATGGGGACCGTCCCCCCTGACCTCCCTCCTGTCCCCCAGCCTTGCGCGAGACTTGTCCTTCATGCCGGGGAAGCTGCGGAGGAGCAGAAGGAGGGTGCTGGGGGAGAAGCAGTGGCAGAGCCTGGAGGAGAGGGGCAGCAGAGAGACCGCCCCGGGACACCCTGTGCTCACCAGGTGGGTGCCACACCCCGTGGGGGACAGTGTGCCCCAGCCCTCACCTCCCCCCGGTCCTGCATGGCCGTGCCCCCAGCTGCTCCCCCCCGGGTGCGAGGGCATGATGCCCACACGTGTGCACAGGGGGGCTGCCAGCAGCCCCTCGCCTTACCCCTGCCTGCTGCTCCCTCCCAGATCCAAAACCTGTGACCCCTCCTTCTGCAAGGCGACGGAGCAGGCTGCGGTGGCCGCTGGCACGGGGGGACAGTCACCCCCCTCGGTGAGTCTCAGGGCAGCGGGACCGGGGAGGAGCCGCCCCAGCCCCGCGGTGCCGGTGGGATGCCCTGTGTTGGGGGGGTGCCGAGGGAGGGCTCATCCTGGTTTGGGGCAGAGCTGGCGATGGAGTGGGGGGGCTGTGGGGTGCCCATGGTCCCAGGGCTCTACCCCCAGCACCCCCCATGCCCTGGCCCCTCTCGCAGCTGAGCAAGTGTGCCACCGGCTACTGCAAAGCCTTCGGGGAGCTGGCCGAGCGGGAAGCGCTGCTGGGCTGCTTCTCCTGCGCCTGGCAGAGAGAGGTGCCCTACCACGGCCGCCTCTACGTCTCCTCCCGCCACCTCTGCTTCCACTCCAGCCTCCTGCGCAGGGACATCAAGGTGGGCTGGGGACGGGCACGGGGCCAGCGGCTCCAGTGGGGGGGTGTCAGCCAGGGACACAGTGACACTGCCCAGCCCCCGGCACAGGTGGTGGTACCCGTCACCTCCATCTCAGCCCTCAAGAAGACCAACACGGTGCTCCTGCTGCCCAACGCGCTCAGCATCCGCACGGCCCAAGGGGAGAAGGTGCGCAGGGACAGTGCTGGGGGGTCCTGAGCCTCACGGCCGGTGGGCTCTGGGCTGTGACCAAGGGAGCAGGTCTGGTCCAAACCCCTTTCCCGCACCCCGGCAGTTCCTCTTTGTGTCGCTGCGCCGGCGGGAGGCCATGTACCAGCTCCTGCAGTCGGTCTGCAAACACCTGCAGGTACGCCCCGCGCCGGGATGGGGGGTCCTGCCCCCCCATTGCAGGGCCAGGGGGTGGCCGGCTCCCCACTTCATCTCTCCTTGTCCAGGACAACAGCTGGAGCCCTCGGGCCTCTCTGAGCAACAAGGAAACCCTTGGGAAGCCTGGGGTAAGGCTGGGAAATTGTCAGGAGGAGATTTTGGCAGAAGGAGGGGCAGCTCTGGCCCCTCGGGGCTGCGATGGGGACGGAGGCGGTGGCGGCAGTTCCTGCTCCATGGGTACCTGCCCCCCAGGAAGGCTTCTGGGGGAAACGTGGAGTCGAAAAGCCCCAGCCCGGAGCAGCGCGGACCCCGGGAGCCTCAGAGCTCCCTCCTCGGGGCTGGCCTGAGTCCCACCAGGTCCAACCCGTGTCCCCACAGCCATGGGGGGGTGTCCTGGGGACACACACTACAAGTGGGGCTCGTTCTCTTTCAGACATCGAGCCAGTCGGACCTGGAGCAGAGCACGCCGGAGCCCAACAGCCTCCAGGCGCTGCCGGGTGAGTGGCCGCGCCCCAGCCCCCGGCCCCACAAGCTGCATTTCTGCCCCACAGGCAGCGTTGGGCTCTGCTCCCCCTCCCCAGCCACACATGGTCCAGGAGGGACCACACAGCCCTCGGCCACCTCAACAGCATCTCCTGCAGCACCAGGGAGCACGGGATCAGCTCCCTGCGGCCCCATGTGCCCTGCTGGGTGCCTGGGACCCCCCATCCCCTCCCTGGTCCCAGGGCACCGATGGGATGTCTCCTGGCTCTGTGCAGATGGGCCCAGCCCAGCACCAAGGCAGGAGGAGGAGGAGGATGAAGAGGCAGCAGCACTGGCTCGGAGCAGCGGTGAGCGGGGACCCCTGGCAAAGCCTCTGGGGGGGATCAGGGGAGGGGGTTGCTGCTGGGCCTTGACCCCAGGGCTGGCATCCGGCCCCAGGCAGAGCCAACAGTGGGGACCAGTATCTCTGCAGCCCCAGCACTGACACCACCTCATCCTGGCAGGGGGACCCCGCATCACGCTATGGGCCCAGACCCCCACCCAGCTGAGCCCCAGGAGCACCATCATCCTCATCTACCTGCTGCTGTGAGTCTCCGGAACCTGCTCACGCCCCAGGAGGCTTCAGGACACTCCCCGGGACCCCATCCCTGCTGCACCCCCCCCCGGGCTGGCTCTCAGGGGGGGCAGTGGCAGCCTGGGGTGTCCCCAAGCCCCCTTGGCCCAGCTGTCCCTGCCCTGTCCCCCTGCCCGGCTGTGACCCTTGTGCCTGACGCTGGCCTGTTCCCAGGACGGTGGCCCTACTGCTGTCCTCAGGGTACATGGGTCTGCGCGTCATGGAGCTGGAGCAGCAGCTGGGGGCTCGGCCAGACCTCGACCTGTCCCACCAGTGAGTGGCAGGGGCGGGGGGCCCCTCTGTCCCCAGCACAGCAGGGACCCCCTCCTCACCTTGCCCCTCCCCCCAGGCCCAAGAAGACGTGAGGCCACCAGGACACCAGCCTTGGCCCCAGCCCGGGGGACAGCCCCAAGCTCTTCCCCTGCCTCAGGGGGGAGCAGCTGGGGACTCCAGCACCCAGCTCCTTCCGGCCCCCCCCCGGCAGCTCCCACAGGCTGGGGGGCTCCATCTCCATCACTCCCCCTCTCCCCCTGCGGAGCAGCAGCCGGAGGAGCCTGGGCAGCGCTGCAGGGGTGCTCCCAGGGGGTAAAGAGACACCTCCAGGGGTCAGCAGGGACCAGGCACCCAGCCCTCCCCACCCCAGGGCAGGCAGGGACAAAGGGACAGGACTATATTAATAAAGACGTGACACCCCCCACCCCGTGGGTGCTCCGGGCTGAGGGGGGCCCCCCCATTGCCCCTTCCGTGACCATGAGCCCCCGGACCCCAGGCAGGATTCAGGAACGGGGCAGGACGGCAGCAGGGCCAGCGGCTTTTACTGGCGCGTGGAGGGCTGGCGCTGGAGGAGGCTCCAGGTGCTGATGTCCCGCCTGGAGAAGGGGACACGGCCGTAGGACATCACAGGGACATAGACGGAGCTGTCCCCCAGGGCCTGGGGGCTCTGGCTGCGGGTGACAACTA
>WKFP01013461.1:26217-44010 GCA_011057875.1 Pterocles orientalis | reverse complement strand
CTCTTGCAGCTTCAAACCCTTCCCCCTGGTCCTGTCCCTGCACCCCCTGATCCAGAGCCCCCCCAGCTCTCCTGGAGCCCCCTTTCAGCACTGGAAGGTGCTGGAAGGTCTCCCCAGAGCCTTCTCCAGGCTGCACACGCCCAACTCTCTCAGCCTGTCCAGTTGGCTTTCTGGGCCACCAGCGCACATTGCCGGCTCATGTTCAGCTTCTCATCCCCCAGCACCCCCAAGTCCTTCTCCTCAGGGCTGCTCTCCATCCATTCTCCTCCCAGCCTGTGTCTGTGCTGGGGGTTGCATCAACCCATGTGCAGGACCTTGCCCTTGGCCTTGTTGAATTTCATGAGATTTGCACGGTCCCACCTCTCCAGCCTGCCCAGGTCCCTCTGGATGCCACCCCTTCCCTCCAGCGTGTCACCACACCACACAGCTTGGTGTCAGCAATCTTGCTGAGGGTGCACTCCATCCTGTTCTCCGTGTCCCCAACAAAGATGGTAAACAGCCAGTACTGACCCCTGCAGAACACCACTTTTTCTCCACTCGGACATTTTGACCACAACTCTGAGTGTGACCATCCAGCCAGTTCCTTATCCAGCGACTGGTCCTTCCATTGATCCATGTCTCTCCAATTTAGAGACGAGGATGTTGTGTGGGACAGTGTCAAAGGCTTTGCACAAGTCCGGGTAGATTACATCAGTTGCTTTTCCCTTATCCACCGATGCTGTGACCCCGTTGTAGAAGGCCACTAACTTTGTCAGGCATGATTTCCCCTTGGTGAAGCCAGGTTGGCTGTGACCAGTCACCTCCTTGTTTTCCATGTGCCTTCGCACCGTCTCCAGGAGGATCTGCTTCATGATCTTGCGGGGACAGAGGTGAGAGTGGCTGGTCTGTAGTTCCCCGGGTCTCCCTTATTTCCCTCTCTAAAAATGGGGTTATGCTTCCACTTTTGCATTCAGCAAGAACTTCAGACTGCCCTGACTTCTGAAATATGATGGACAGTGGCTTGGCAACTTCTGCCAGTTCCCTCAGGACCCGTGGATGCATCTCATCAGGTCCATGGACTTGTGCACCTTCAGGTTCCTTAGATGGTCTCAAAGCTGATCTTCTCGTACAGTGGGCAGCTCTTCCTTCTCCCAGTCACTGCCTTTGCCTGCTGCAACTTGGGTAGTGTGGCTCAAGCCCTTTCCAGCGAAGACTGAGGCAAAAAAGGAATTGAGTACCTCAGCCTTCTCCATATCCTGGGTAACCAGGTCTCCCGTTTCCTTATTGAGAGGGCCCACATTTTCCCTGGCCTTCCTTTCATCACCGACATACCTACAGAAGCATTTCTTGTTGCCCTTGATGTCTCCGGCCAGATCTAATTCTATCAGGGCTTTAGTTCTCCTAACCTGATCCCTGGTTGCTCAGTTTCTCTGTATTTGTCCCAGAGTACCTGCGCTTGCTTCCACCCTCTGTGGGCTTCCTTTTTGTGTTTGAATTTGTCCAGGAGCTCCTTGTTCATCCGTGCAGGCCTCCTGGCATTTTTGCCCGACTTCCTATTTCTTGGCGTGCACGGCTCCTAGCCTGGAGAAGGTGATCCTCAAATATTCACCAGTTTTTTGGGTCCCTCTTCCCTCAGGGCTTTATCCCAGGGTACTCTACCAAGCAGAACCCTGAAGAGGCCAAAGTCTGCTCTCCCAAAGTCCAGGGCAGGGAGTTTGCTGTGTGCCCTCCTCATGGCCATGAGGATCTTGAACTCCACCATCTCATGGTCACTGCAGCCCAGGCTGCCCTTGAGCTTTACGTTCCCCACCAGCCCTTCCTTGCTGGTGAGCACAAGGTCCAGCACAACCCCTGCAGTCATCATCGACACATTCCAGGAACCTCTGGATACAAGAGGTTGCTTTCTATGCCCTCTCATTTAGCAGAAAAAAATAGCGCAGACAGGAAAACACATTTGATTTGTGATGCATACAGGGAGCTTGAAGGAAATACAGGAAAATAACCCAAGAAGTTAAAACCTGTGAGGAGAGCTATACGGCTACAATGACAGCGTTTAAACGACAAGCATTTCACCTGCCATTGTTGACAATGTTATACTGACCCGTTCTGACCAGCCCACAGATGTTACAGAATCTCCTTCCACAGAGAGATCACACAGTCGGGTTACCTTGAAAGTAGGAGAGAACAGAATAAAAAACATTTGTTATTGTTATACTACACTACTAGCTGCTTCACCAACAACTACCTCGTTTGGGACGGAGCACTGCAGGTGCTGAATCCCTCACACAGCACACTGCACAGCTCTGAAAGAAGCTACGGCTGGGACAGACCTACAGCAACAGGTCCTTCACTCTCCAGACGCTGCTGATGGTTTACCTGGCTAGTACAAGCACTCCACAGGTAAACACAAGTCCCAAGGCCAACGCTGAGGACATTAAGAGAGGACCAGTCCACTAGGTTCAGGTAGAAGTCATCCTGCAGCTCTGGGGCATCCAGCACTTTGAAAGGAATCTTTGAGATTTTCCGAGTTGGTTTTCGAGGTGATCTTAGCAGCTTCTGACTGTTCACAAAAAGAGAGATAAAAGCTACAGGATCTTACACATCACAGAACGTGGCAGACACAGATGTACCACTCTTTAAAGCACACCTGCATTTCTATAGACAGAGGCGGCAAAATTCTTTCCAGCAGGTGAGACTGGAAGGATTTAGGTTCTAGCAGCTGGGAAGCAAAAAGGTAAACTGACGACTGCAAGCTGGCCAAGACATATTAAGTATCTAGGCAGGCTGGACACCTGCAGAAGTCCTTAGAACTTGACTATCCCTACTTATTATCTCCTCAGATTTCCAAAACCAATTCCCATAGCAATTCTGGGTGCCTTAGAAAGCAGCCCTGGAGAACCTCACTGAATCCTCTGTCACAACCCTTCCCTTCTCACAGTCTGTGGAGAATCAGGATTACCTTTTGTTGCTGACCGGAGACAGGGAATATGGCGAGACCTCGTTGCCATCATCTGGACTGGAGCGTTTTGTGCTGAGCGAATACTGCACAAAGAAAACATATCCAGTAAGAACCCCAGCGTGCACAAGACCTGGGGGATCACTTGCAACATGCACTGGTGCCTCATGCCTAGCTAACTCCAACACCCACGGTCAGATTTTCCAGCCTGAACCCTTTTCCAGGTGCTCTGGAACCATACAAAACCACCCCTCATCCCCACTGAGGTCCAAAAGTTTGCTTTGGTCATTTAACACACTGTCCAAAAAAAACCAGAACACCTTGGTTCTAACTCAGCTTCCCTGCCAGTACAGAAATAGGAAGTACGCAGCTTGCTGCACGTACTTCTGTTCTCTTTACAAGCCACCAAATTTTGTTATCAACAGCTTATCTTCGTCAAGCCACAACACCAACACACTCGCACTATCAGCTTTGTTCCTGTGGTGCACAAGTGCAGCCTCCACTGGTTTTAACGCAAAGGAACCAACTTACAGTGAAGAGAGACTTCTTCTCTGGAGTGGATGGCTGCAGCCTCCTGTCTTCTGTCTGGGGGTCTTGCACTTTCTCGATCCCTGCTCCTAAGAGTTCATTCTTCAGCAAGGCAGAGTAAGCAAGGCCATCTGTGAACCCAAACAAGCACTTGGGCAGAAAACCTGGAAGCAGCGAACAGCTCTGCAGGAAGCGGCAGGATCATGCCTGCCTGGCTTGTACGTTCACAAGACCTCTGAACAGGCCTGGGCCCCAGCTTGGAATCAAGACCAGCAGCGAGCTCCCCCTCCTTTCACCTCATCAGGATCACAACAGATCAAGGGACACAGTGTCTTGTTTCCCAGATGCTCATAAGAAGCCTATTGAGGTGACCTGGTATTCACTCCAGGGATGTGGGCATTTCCTAAAACACCAGCACGAGTTTTTGCATAAACATGAAAGTGCCAGTGATCCCTTGACTTTCAAACTTGCCAACAGCTTGAAATAAAAGCTATAGGTGTGGCACAAGGGGCAGAAAGGTGGTCTCACCTTTGCCATTGTCTGATGTAGCATCCTTTGCTTTTCTGTTTTGACTTGGCGATTTTTCATTTTCCTGAAAGGGAAAAACATGCTATCACCATCCAGAAACCTCATGATATATGGTAAAATAACAAACGAAGACGACTCTTGGACCACAGGGGCAGCCTGTTTGAAGACACACACACAAAGGAACTCTTTCGGGGCAGCAGAAGACCATGGCACAGAAGGTAAGCAGACTATGCCAGCCAAAACAAAAGGCACCATTTCCTCAGTTCCAGGACTGAGCTGTAGGAGAGGGGAGCAAAACTTACATTTATTCTGTGGAAGTTGATGCTCCAGTTGGCTCCAGCTCTTGAGGGAATGAATCTGTCACCATGTTTACTAGGAGAAGACATCGGAGAATTGGAAGGCGTCAGGGTTCTTCTCATCTCTGCTACCTGAATTATAAAATAAAAGACACACACAAGAACAAGTGCTGATCACAGCAGGGGCCTGAAAAACACCAATGAGGTCTTGTCAAAGCTGGATATGCCCAAGTAGAAGAGCCAGGCATGCGTTTATCCCCTTAACAGAACTACTAAGCACATCAGAGTCCAACTGCCACGGGAACTTCGTCAAAAGCAGCAATTAAATGGCTTCTCTCACCGCTCCTTCTCAAAATGACATTGCCAAGGCAAACATGTGGAAGGCTGGAGTGGGGCACACTGCTTGCAGGGTGAGCAGCAGATACCTCCACTGCAGTCATTATTTTTTTTCCACAGAATAATTTACGTCAGAAAAGACCCCAGCTCAGAACAGGGCTGATTTCAAAGTAACATTGAAGGTCACAGCCTCACCCAGTTGAGTTTTCAGCATCTCCAAGGCCAATGACCCCGTAAGCTCTCCGTCGCAGTGTTCGGATGCCCTCACTGTGAACATTTTTTTCCTAATATCTAACTGGAATTCCCCACCACAGCTTGTGTCCGTTGCCTCTAACCCTTCCACTGCGTCCCTCTGAAGAGACTCTGACTCCACTTTCTCCATGACCACCTACCAGCTACTTGACAGCAACAATTTCATCCCTCCTGAGCCTCATCGTCTCCAGGCTAAGCAACACAGGTCTCAGCCCCCTGACCATCCTGGGGGCCTCGCCAAGCCCTACGGTCAGTTTGCTTGTTTGTTAGCCCTTTATTAAGTTCCACATGTACTTACTGAAATTTAGTAAAAAGGCATTACTGAGCTACATAAAAATATCTTGACTTCTTCTTGCAACCTAAAGCGAGTTTACATATTCAAAAGCTTTGTTGTAGTCAAGTTATTTGGTTATTCCTGGAACAGCTCAGGAACTCACACCTGCTCAGAGCACAACCAAAGACTAATGTTTGCTTCAAAGAGGTCAGATATCTTTCAACAGCTCAAGTGAAAACAGTTACAAAGACAAAACTTCACAGCCAGACTAAGGCCATGCAGCACAGCCCGCTCACACTTACACAAGGCATCGTGTTTTCATTCTGTATGTTGATCTGGCGCAGGAGACGTCTCTCGTAATCCTGGTCCATGGTGGAAAGCAGAGGCTGGGAGTTCAGCAGGTTCAGGAATTTGTGTTCATGAAGTCCAACCAGTAATGAGTCTGCTGCAACAGCCAAGAAGAAAAACCCCAGAGTATTACACCCCTTTGAACAGAAGCAGCCTCTTCAGAATCTCCTATGCCTGTTCTTCAAACTTGAGACCGCTCTTCCTGTCCAGAGCATTGGTACCAAAGTTGTGCGACACTGTACAGGGCTCCTAATGCAAGCGTTTCTGTATTACTGCCCTTGGCTGCTGATCCACAAGAGCAGGCAACCAGCGTTGTGTGTCTGAAGGGAGCTCAGCAGGCACCCACCACAGCGGGAGCAGAGACTGTGATCCCCAAAACCAGCCTGTTCCTGTGATCTGCACCAGCTCCAGTGCTCAGGCGTGGAAAAACCAGACACCCCCAGCCTACCCCATCACAGCCAGATCCACCCGTCAGGCTGGAGATCCAGCTGCACACGGCTGCGCTGAAGCTACCTGGGATGCTTCAGCCGTGTTAGAAACATGGCAGACTTTCATCAGTGCGCCCCGCGGGAACACAGGCAGCCACAGACTAGGTAACCCCGGGCTAACATTCAGTGTCTGATGCCCACACTGTCACAGAATCACAAAGGCTGGCAAAGACCTCAAGGATCATCAAGTCCAACCGTCAACCCAACCCCACCCAACCCACTAACCCATGTCCCCAAGCACCACATCCACACGTTCCTTGACCCCCTCCAGGGATGGTGACTCCCGAACTGCCCTGGGCAGCCTGTTCCAATGCCTCATCACTCTTGCAGTGAGGACATTTTTTCTGATATCCAGCCTAAACCTCCCCTGGGGCAACTTGAGGCCGTTTCCTCTTGTCCCATCACTTGTTCCTTTAGAGAAGAACCCAGCACCCCCCTCACTACCCAGATGTTGCTCTTGGCTAGCATCCAGCCAGCTCACTTCTGGCTGTACGGTCTCTAGGCAGCATTTACCATCTTGCACCTTTTCGGACAGGGCTGCTCCATAGCCTCCCTTTGGTTGGTTAATTTACAACATCCACCGATAACAGAACATCCAACGCTCCTGCAAGGATATGGAGTCACAAACCTTCTGAGCTCTGAATGGCACAAACCAGCACCGCCAGCACCCAGCCTCCCCAGCTCACACACACCTCGTGTTGGCATAAAAACACCAATACCAGAAGAGACACGATGAGTTGGTCTTTCAACATCTCCACACGGAAAGGCGGAATCTAACACACGCTCCACACAAAAAATCCCTGCGACACACAGGCACCTGGAAGCTGTGCTGGATGTAAAGGGATTTTCATTCCCTGTTACTGCATGAACGTTTACGGCATCTGGTCGGAGTCCCAGCTACACTAAGGGCGTTGTCCGAGATACAAACTTGTGGCAAAATCTGGGAGGCAACTGCACACAAAGAGCTGTGCTGGGAGAAAGCTGGCCAGAGACAAGCTACCCACTGCCACGCTCAGCGCCTTCAGCTCCCCTGCAGCGGGTAAGGCTTCTCATGAAAAGGTTTATCTCCGAGAACAGAAAACCTACCCAGGGTTTACCAGTAAAAATTGCAGGCAAGTTAGGAAATTAGTTTGGAAGCGAGATAAAGCAAGCAAACTCTGGGCTACAGTCATTAGCTAGCAGAGCTACTTTCATCGAAGCCGTTTGTCCGTACTGGAACTTCTCACAAACGCCGAAATGCAGAGGTCTTTGCTTCCTCGCCATTGAGCATGCCAACACTTTCACAGGAGCAGCCCTGCAATAGCCAGTGCCAAGCTGTTTCTGAGTGCACCTGCTTACCTCTGCCACCTCCTCCCCAAAGCTTTTTTTCTTTTTTAATTTAATGCATTTCTCCCATATGTTCTTTCAGAGGTAAAACTGGAGAAAGATTGGGAATTTGACAGCAACCGGCTCCCACTAAATGAAGAGCCAGAGATGTTGTGAGTGAAAAGTTCAAAAAGTCCGTGCTGTTATTAATGAAGGTTAAAAATATATATATATATATATAAAAATAAAAAAAATCAGTGTATCCCATGTCAAACACTCTCCCTCATTTTGTAGTTTACTTACCACTGTCCTTACCCACCCGTGACCTCTCCAAAACTGCCTTAGCAGTTAACAGGACCTCTCAAACCAAGCATTTCAACAAAAAAACACAAAACCAAACCTGGGGTGGCTTTTTTTTTTTTTTAACACCATGAACAAGAGAGCCCGGTTTGTGGAACCCATACGAGGACAGTGATCAGCACACATTTGAAGCATCCTCCCAGAAGGGCTCAGCACAGTCTGCCTGAGAGATGGAGATCCAGTTACACAGCAATGGGACATTTTTAATTCTGGATATGAAACACATCAGCTTTTAGAGACTGAGGTCCGGCCTGTACAAATTTTAACTCCTAATCAGAACTACAGCATGCACAAAGTGAACGAGAGAAGAGTCTGCACTGGCAGAACACGGCAATAACACTCATCAGCCCCAAACAGCCTTTTTCAGGCTTCAGATGCTTCAAAATAAAGCACAAACATAACGGTAATTGTATTTGAATTACTACACATCCTTTACCCCATTTGGCCCTGTCTAAATTTGGAAATACATTCATGTTTTATATTTAAAACTTGTCCTGCCTTTGGTATTCTCAGAGTCTCTCACTTTCATCAGCACCTCTCATGGTTAACACTTACCCCCCACGTACCTTCCTCTTTTAAGAAGGGCACAAACAGTTTCTGGAAGAAAACGGGGTCAGGGACTGTCCAGCTCTTGCTCTGCTCAGATACATCACATCTTGAATTGACAGAGCCAACACAGCCAAACTTCAACACTTGCTGAAAAATTCAACTAGGTACAGGCTGCCTCCCAAACGACAGAGAAAATTTTTGGAAAAGAATTGCATCCATTTCCCTGACAACCCTGGCATTCCGCATGTGCCTTATTAAAAACAGATCCATACCGAGCAAGAACATTTAAGTACTCGAATACATTAAGGCTGAGTCAATAAAAAGAACAAAACACACTTGTTCAGCACCTTAAGCACACCATCAAGTGCCCAAGCCACATCGCCCACGTCACAGCAGGCAAAGGCAGGGACTGGGAGAATAAAGAACCGGCCACTGTAGGAGAAGATCAGGTTAGAGACCATCCAAGGAACACGAAGGTGCACAAGTCCATGGACCTGATGAGATGCATCCGCAGGTCCTGAGGGAACTGGCAGAAGTTGCCAAGCCACCGTCCATCAGTTTGAAGCTGCAAGAGGGGAGATGGAGATGAGATGTGAGGAAGAAATGTTTTCCTGTGCGGGGGGTGAGGCAGTGGCCCAGGGTGCCCAGAGAAGCTGTGGATGCCCCATCCCTGGAGGGGTTCAAGGCCAGGCTGGATGAGGCTTTGGGCAACCTGGGCTAGTGGGAGGTGTCCCTGCCCATGGCAGGGGGTGGCACTGGGGGGGCTTTAAGGTCCGTCCCGACCCAAACTGTTCTGTGATTCTACAACTTTGCCTAGAAGTAATGTTCTGGAAGCAACGTGAACTGTGATAAAAACCCAGCCAATTCAAAGACAGGACATAAGGTCCATGAAGAAAACAGTCAGTCAGAATGCAAATTCTTCCCTAGGACTCAAACTCCACCAAAACCCACCTTTCTTCTCCCAGCAGAAACGACATAATTAGTAACAAAATAGTATCCAAAAAGAATGTCACACATGTAGCTCCTCCAGATCTTTCATTTCTTCAGCTAAAAGAGAACTTAACGTCCACATACTCCCCGTCCTTATAGCAAAGCCTTTCTCACTTGCTTCAGGGGAAATTAAAACCCACCCACTTCCCACAGACAATTTTAGAATTAGCAAGAGCCTACCCAAGACCAGAGACGCTACCTGCTCTTTGGGTCTGTACTTAACGGCACAGGTTTTGAGGTAAAAATGTGTCATTATTCAGGTGCCGAGTATTTACCAGGTCTCAGGGAAAAGCCCCAAACTTGCCAAGGGGAAAAGGATGGAGTAAACAAGTACTTAGTCCTCTAAGTCACGAGCAGCAGGATTTGAAATCAAATCCAGATGTCCTGCTTCCCCAAAGCCAATGTTTTCGTCTTCCAACGATTTATCTGAACCCCATGACTAGGCAACACTTGCAAATCAACAAGATCGCAGCTGGCACCAGGAATGGCAGCCCATCTATCCATGCCAGCTGAAGAGCACCGCACCTCCTTCGTGCCATCGCCGGTCCTCGCCCAACAGCACCGTGCGCCAGTTTGGCTCACCTAGACGACAAAAAAACTCACGCAGCCCCAAAGGGCAAACATTTTCTGCTGGTTTAGTAAGCAGCACCTCCACCTCAGCCTGGAGTATTATAAGATTATTTCCAGTTATGGATTCTTCGATTTCCCAGACTTTTGAAAAAGCTGTAAGGAAAAAAACAGGCAAAACCATAGCGTTTTTGCTAAGTGACAGTCAAGCCTATTACGAACGCACCCAGAACGCCGAAGCAGACATCGACAAGGAGCGAGACTCCGTGCTTGGGCAGCCTGAAGTAAAACTCATCCGTGCTTAACCCGGAGGAACAGAGCTTACACATTATGCTAAACAACCAATCCTTTTAAGTAACCAGCCTCCTTTCAACAACAGCAGTAGCACAACAAAAAAAGTATTACGAGCCACAAAATTAATCAGAGGGCTGGAGCAGCTCCCCTATGAGGACAGGCTGAGAGAGTTGGGGGTGTTCAGCCTGGAGAAGAGAAGGCTTCGGGGAGACCTAATAGCAGCCTTCCAGTGCTGAAAGGGGGCTACAAGAGAGCTGGGGGGGCTCTGGATCAGGGGGTGCAGGGACAGGACCAGGGGGAACGGTTTGAAGCTGCAAGAGGGGAGATGGAGATGAGATGTGAGGAAGAAATGTTTTCCTGTGCGGGGGGTGAGGCAGTGGCCCAGGGTGCCCAGAGAAGCTGTGGGTGCCCCATCCCTGGAGGGGTTCAAGGCCAGGCTGGATGAGGCTTTGGGCAACCTGGGCTCGTGGGAGGTGTCCCTGCCCATGGCAGGGGTTGGAACTTGATGATCTTTAAGGTCCTTTCCAACCCAAACCATTCAATCATAGAATGATTGTGATACAAAAACCTTGACTCTTGTGGAAGTTCTACCAATATTTACTTTTTCAAAGCTACAAGTATGCAACTTCTAATCCAGCAAAGTATTAGAAAAGCATTTATAAAATTAACCATTTACAAAAGTAACCCCTATACAAAGAAAGCAGGAAAAGCTTTATTTCAAAACAAAATATAAACTTTGTTGCCTTGCACTTGTCAAAGAAGATTGTTCACAACTAGATATTGCAGAGACCACACTAACAGCAACAACAAAATTACCTCAGGGTTATGGTGACAGACCAGATCTCCGCCCTTAAGCCTCCCTCTTGAAGGCTGCGGAGAGATTCAATACTCCACCGATACACCAAGACGCTGCATCACTGCAAAAAACATCCCACTGCATGTGTGCTTCAGAGCTAACACAGAGCTCACTGCTCTCCACTGAAGGTCCTGCAGAAATCCGAGTTATTTCTGCCTTCCCAAAGCATCCTGCGAACAAGCACAATCCCCTGCAAACCCTGTTATACGCTCGCTACCACCAGCTCTAGAATGGCCCCGTTCCAAAAATGCCAACTTTTAGGTGACCAGCAGCATATGCAAACCGAGTTCAAGTTTGATTGGAAAGGCACAGCGGCTCAAAGGCACAGCCAGGACTTTGTCTTCATCTCCTGTTCGCACTCAGCCTCCCAGTCGGTAACAGCAGGATAGATGCTCGAGATGCTGCGATTTCATACTCAGTTCAGGAGACACAGCTATCTGTGCCACCTTTCACCTCCGCTGTCTGAAAATATCCTCCCTTCCTCCCAGGCAAGGGTCCAAACTGTAATTCAGACTGGAGGTGACAAACGTTTGACTTTCTGCAACTTACCGCACCTCCACCTGCGCTCAGAGACAAGCTCAAAGCCTCCCCGCAGCCCTCTACGTCAGCTTCTGGAGCTAATGGAAGGTTTGCATCTCCCTTTCCAAAGCAATGCGCAGTCATACCAAGATGACAGAGGAACTCTGACCAGCAAACCACAGGACAACAGCAGTGACTGAGGACACTGAGGTCACCGAGAGCTGCAGGAAGCCTGCGTGAGCCAAGGATGAAGTATTCACAACAGAGCTCTGGATGTGGTGTGGAGACTCAGGGCTGTAACACCTTCAGGAAACAGCAGAAATCTCACTCTGGAAGAGCCTTTACTAAAAATAAACACCCTCCTCCACTAATAAATCTTCTCAGTACATCATTACAAGCCCAAAAGTTTTTCACCAGGATTTTCATACACAAAATAGTTGTTCTTAGATGCAAACCCTCATCTGAGGGGAACACTCCAGGAAGTCTACCAAGAACATGGCTCTTGGTGCCTCCTTTACATGGATGATGTTCAAATATTACCATTGCTTTCAGCATAGATGTTTTTCCTAAATTCCCCTTCTCTCCACAACTGGAAGAAATGAAGAAAAGCTGACAGAGCCAAGCCTGCCACGCTGTACTCAAAAGACAAGCACGTCTTCAACCGTCACCTCAAGATTCCAATACAAGTGTGACAGTCAGAGATGGGGCTGTCCACGCTGGCAGCTCCCTCCACTGCTGTACCCACGCAGCAGCCAAGCCTGCAGCTGAGGGGGTTCCAAGTTCACCTCAGCCAGCTTTTAATAACTTAGGACAATTATAGGTTTGTTACTTTACCTTCATAGAGGATGTTTTCATTCAATACACATCTCACTGCAGCGTACAGTCATCTGTTAGAAAGCAGACACGACAATCACGTACTCAGCAGGAGATTTCTCAGAAAATCACCACCACTAAAGCCCTTTTCATTGCCTGCAGGTAGTGATTATTCCATCTTTTCACCATGCTGCTCCATAAATAAGAGGGCCACGCCTGCTCCCAGGGAATCGGGAATACAGTACAAAGTCTGCAGCAGTGCAGGAAGCCATGTGCTGGGAAACACACGGAGCGGTAAAACATATCGCGTGCTCAGGGAGGGGTCACCGCTGTGCCATCTCTCGCCTGTGGGTCAAAAGGCAGTCTCTGCATCTAATTAACAAAGTCTCATAAGAGGTTCATCTGTTATGAGAGCAAAACAAATAAGAGGCAGCAGAAAAAACACTTAGAGATGCAATAATTATCCAAGGCAGCTGGGTTAAAGAGCATTTGAACAGCTCTTCCCGGCTGGCTCTTACAAAGGCTCAAAGCTCTGAAGGCTGAGCTAAAGATGAGGTTCAGCTCTGGCACACCATGCTTGAGAAACACCGAGTGCTGAACAAGTTCTGCTGCTCCCATTTGCTCCACTCCTCCTGCAGATGCAACGAGACAGGTCCCTGCCGGCTGTGCCCTCGCGCTCAATCCTTTCCTCAGGTGCTAGAAGATAACGCACACGCTGGGGAAGGGGCTGGGTACAATTTCCTCGAGTTACTACTTGACAAAGAGGGGATATGCACTAACACCGCCACATTCTGCTTTGAGATTTCACCCCAGTCCACAATGAGCGCCAAACTGATCCACCCGGCTGCTGCCACCCTTCCTCACTCACCAGGCAGAGGCGGTGATCAAACAGCCCCCCAGATTTCTCTGCAGTACCCTGCCGCTGGTCTGCCCTCGGACACGAGAGCTGAGCCACCAGCAGTCCCCGGCAGCTGGCCAAGGATGCAGAGGGCAAGCTGCAGCACCAGCAGTTCTGTTTCATCGTTGCCCGATGGCAGTTTTCCCCATGGAAATACACATTTTGGACAAGTCACTGGACAGACAGGAGAAATGGAGTTTCTGCTTTCGGCTGCTCATCAACCAGCACAGGATGGGTCTCATTTCATGAGATTCTCATGCCTAGAAGATATTTACTCATTTATTTATCCATATACCACAATGTGTTTCACGAGAAGGAAGTGGGGATGCATGAAGTACTTGGACCTGAGGGATACCGGGTCTTTACAAGGGCGAAGTTTTCCCACGTTAGGCATTCTAGATTCAAAGAGAACTTACCTGGGGGTAGAGGGAAGCACAAGAGAAAGGTTAGTGTATGCATTTTGTAATATTTTACAGAACCTTGATGGGTTTTTTTTTTGTTTGGTTTTTCTTATACAGCCTGCACATGGCAATTTTTCATTAAATTACTAACTTTAAGAGCATTCAGTTTCCCTTCAAAAAAATACAAAAATTCACAGAATATGGATGTCCGATTATCTTACATCTCAAAACAGACTACAAACAGCTAAGAGGTCTAGACAAAAGGCTGCTTTATCCGAAGTCTTATCGGAAGTTGGTGCACTAAAAGCCAAGATTAAATATTCACCAGCAGCCTTGTCCGCGGAGCTTTACCGAAAAGGCCAGATGATTCAAAAGTCTGCTTTGTCATAACACTTAAACTACTGAAGGTGCAATAGTGCCTCTGGTCAACCAACAAAAAGTAAGAGAATTTAGAAAACATAGCAGCTTCAGTCAGAAAATTCTGTTTCTGTATTAATAATAAAAATAATAACCAGCCTTTACTAAGAGATGCTGCTTTCAGCAAGGGAGTTGCTCTGTGAAGAACCTTCAGCACTGGGACCAGTGCTGTTTAACATCTTTGTTGGGGACATGGACAGTGGGATCGAGTGCACCCTCAGCAAGTCTGCCAACAACACCAAGCTGTGTGGTGTGGTGACACGCTGGAGGGAAGGGATAGCATCCAGAGGGACCTGGGCAGGCTGGAGAGGTGGGACTGTGCAAACCTCATGAAATTCAGCAAGGCCAAGTGCAAGGTCCTGCACGTGGGTCGATGCAACCCCCAGCACAGACACAGGCTGGGAGGAGAACGGATAGAGAGCAGCCCTGGGGAGAAGGACTTGGGGGTGTCAGTAGACGAGAAACTGAACATGAGCCGGCAACGTGTGATTGGGGCCCAGAAGGCCAACTGGATCCTGGGCTGCATCAAGAGAAGCATAGCCAGCAGGTCGAGGAAGGGGATTTTCCCTCGCTGTTCCACTCTCATGAAACCCCACCTGGAGAAGGTCTGGGCCCCCCCAATGCAAGAAGGACATCAAGCTGTTGGAGAAGAGCCAGAGGAGGCCACGGAGATGGTCAGAGGCTGGAGCAGCTCCTGTGCAAGGTTGGGGGTGTGCAGCCTGGAGAAGAGAAGGGTCCGGGGAGACCTGCCAGCACCTTCCAGTGCTGAAAGGGGGCAGGTGGGAGGTGTCCCTGCCCATGGCAGGGGGTGGCACTGGGTGGGCTTTCAGATCCCTTCCAACCCAAAGCGTTCTGGGATTCTAAAATACTAGGCTAGCATCATTAAACACACTAACTCAATAAGAATCAGCACTTCACCAGAAAATGAGCGCAACACCCTCAAGAGAGCTACAAATCAAGGAAAAAAAACCATCCACGCAATAAAGCCTACAACACCTTCAACAAATGACTCCAACGTGGCCTAACAGACCTCACTGCGCTTCAAGGACTCCTCCAGCAGAACACCTCCCCTCTGACCACGCGTGGAAGATGTCCAGCTCAGACTTTCAGGACCTCCAGCCTCTAAGTTGCTGAACACGTATACCACTTCCATTTGCAAAATATTAACAACACATTAAAAAAAACTCTAAGAAAGACACAGGAATACTTGTCTCCCTCAGACCCCCAAAAGCACATCACCAACTTGTGCTGCAGATGAACAGGTGACTCCTGATAACTCCGTCGCTGCTTGGTAGTTCTCTTTAGTACTCAACACGCCACAAAAACCTCAGCCACCGTTCACGTTATCAGTTTGATCAAGAAACCGAGAACGGGTGAAGACGCAGCAGCTGAAGCAGCCTCTGGCTCTCCTCACGCCTTTTCCAGGCAGGTCCCTGCACACTGGCTGAACACAGGGTCCACGGCAACTGCTTTAACTCCGGACAGATACAGGCTGCACCCCCGGGCGGCCCCACGCGTGATGTCCGTTAACAAACGCGCCGATGCCCATCGCTCCGCAGGGCACGGGACCGGCGGCAGGAGCAGGGAAGAGGGGCCGGAGCCCAGCGGGCAGCGCAGCGCGGTGACCCCGCGTTACCCGGCAGACATCAGGCCGCGGCCCGGCAGCTCTGACAAAGCCCCGTAAGAGCCGCGGGGACAGGCGCTCTCAGGGAGCCGGCACCGCTCGCTCACCCCGCCAGCGCCGGGCAATGGGCCGGCCCACAGGCCGGGAGGCCGCTGCCTGCCGCCTCCCGGGGCCCAAGCTCGGGTCAGGACCCCCAGCAGTGCCCGCGGAGGGAGGACACCCCCAGCCGGGCCCGAGCGGCGGCCCCAGCCCCGCCCGGCCCCTCCACGGGCCCAGCCCCACCGCCCGGCCCAGCGGGGCTTCCGAGGGAAGGGGCAGAGACCGGCCACAGCCCGCCCCACACCGCCGTGACACCGGTCCGGGGCCGCGGCCCTACCTGCCTGCCCGGGCGGCCCGGCCCGGCCCCGCTCCGCCTCCTCCTGTCAGTCTCCGCCGGCCCCAGCGCTTCCCAATATGGCGGCCGCCCCCGCGCCGCTGCGCCCGCCCGCTGGCCCCGCCCCCGCGCGCGGCACGACGGGAGCGCGCCCCGCCCTCGCTTTCGAATCAATACAGGAAGCGGCGGCGCGCGGCGGCGGGGTAACGGCTGCGGCCCGCCAGGCCCCGCCCCCTCGGCCCCGCCCCCTCGGCCGGGCAGCGACCCTGGGGTGCGGAGGGCGGAGCCTGACGTCACCGCGCAGCGCGCTGACGTCACGGCAGTAAGGGAACGAGGCCTCGTTGCTTCCCTCCGCTGAGGGCCGTACGGAGGCCGCGTCTGCACCCCACTGTCGGGCAGCGCAGGGCCGGGGCTGGCGGCTCCCGGGGCCGCAGCGGCGCTGGGAACGTCCCAGGAGACCAGACCGCAGCCGCTCCCCCGGGGCCGCACCGCACCGCAGCCTGCCCGCGGGCGCGGCCTGGAGGGGGGCGGGCGCTGCGGCCTGCGGAGCCTCTCCCGGGCCCGGGCCTGCCCCAGCCGCTCCGTTATCGGCAGTAACGGCGGGAAACTTGTAACTGGGGTGAACAGTGGGATGGCGCTGGGTCAGTCTGGCCTTCAGGACGCTGGGAGAGATCTGCCCCTTGTCAGGGGTGAGGGGAACAGCTGGCCTCGAGGTGGGACGTATCCCAAAGCGTGGGAGCCTTTGTTTTGTGAGGTCTGGAAACTTTGTTATAATGCGATCACCACCCCTGAGACCCCCCTCAAATTAAGAACCCCCTCACTGAGCATGTGTAGTGAAATGAAGAAACACTGTACCTTCAGATCAAAGTGGGAGAGGAGCTGGGGAATTGTAGTTAAATGGGAGATAGCCTGTTATAACCAGAGGGATGGGGCTGAGAAGACACAGCTGACATTCTGAAGGGTATAAATAGCTAGTGTGACTGGAGCCAGGGGTGCTGGCTTTGTGGATCACCACCTGGCGTCCATCTCTGCGCAGAAATGCAATCTCTGTGGATTGGCTTATTGCACACTGGGTGATGAACTCCGGTTTTGGGACAATTCCCCAGCCCCGCACCACACAGAGCCAGCCAGAGCTGTGAACCTTCCCCTAACGCTCTCCCTTCTGCCCAGCCTGCTCTGGCGGGGCTCGGTGCGTCTACTGTGGGTCAAAGGAGGCGGAGGATGCCATCTGCACAGGCTGTGTCTGTCTGTGACGCCCCAGTGCTCCCATAAATGAATGGCAGCATCCCACTGCCAGCCTGCCCCCTACCAGTGCAATGTGACGAGCTGCTGGCACGTGGTCCCTCTGTTATTAGTGCAGCTCAGCCTCCTGCGATGGAGTATCTCCCTCAAGCTCCCTCGTGCGTTACTCAAAACAACAAGCAGCTAAAAACTGACAGCCTAACAAGGACCTGAATCATTCCTTTTAAGAAAGCCTGGAGTCAGGACAAGAGGCACCCCAGCAGCTTCCCTGGAGGGATACCCCCATTCCCCATTGTCACATGGGACCTCAGGAACATCTCCCACCACAGCACATCCTGAAAACCCGACATGCTTTGGGGAACTCGGGCACTGCTCCTGGGGCACAATCACTGGCCTGGCACTGCTTGTTTGTTCACAGAATCCCAGACTGGTTTGGGTGGGAAGGGATCTGAAAGCCCCCCAGTGCCACCCCCTGCCATGGGCAGGGACACCTCCCACTAGCCCAGGTTGCCCAAAGCCTCATCCAGCCTGGCCTTGAACCCCTCCAGGGATGGGGCATCCACAGCTTCTCTGGGCACCCTGGGCCACTGCCTCACCCCC
>WKFP01013461.1:13412-25125 GCA_011057875.1 Pterocles orientalis | reverse complement strand
ATGGGGACACAAGGAACGGCGTAAAGGGGGGTGTGCAGGACACAAAGGGCAGGGGTGGGGATGATGGGGGGGCGGCATGGGGACACGGGTCACAGGGACACAAAGGGTGGCGAACGTGGGGACGTGGGAACACAGGGACGGGAAGGATGTGGGACACGGAGGTTACAAAGGGTGGGGGACGTGGGGGACACGAAGACAGGGGCACAGAGGATGGGGGACACGAAGGACAAGGGACTTAAAGGACTCAGGATGTGAACCCAGACACAAAGGACAGGGTACGCAGAGGACATGGGGATATGGAGGAGGGGGTGACGTCAAAGGTGGGGGACATAAAGGATGAGGGATACAAAAGGGCCTGGGGACATGTGGCAGCAAGGACAAGCTGTTGAGGGGGACGGCAGGGAGCCCACATCCTTGGGCAGCTGCTGAGGAAGGTAGAAAAAGCCTCTTTTCAGCTAAAGATGTTTTTTTAGAATTTAATAACAGAAAAGCAATTCTCGTGGAGGGGCTGGGAGTGCACGTGCTCACTCCCCCGTCTGAATCACGCCTGAGCCCACAGTTCACCCAGCGGCAGGAAATCAAGTGATACTTGTTAAAAAATAAAACCCCAAAGTGGCTGCCCTGAAAGGGGGCTTTTCCAGAAGGCTCCTCCTCTGGGCATCTTGCCCAGGGTCACAGCTATTGCCTGGTGGGTTCGCAATGGGGTTTCCCAGCAACAGGAAAATTTGACCCGGTGGTAGTTTTGGTCAGGACCGCCAGCCGCGTGGCACTGGACGTCTTCCCTGCCTTAAGCAAATTGCTTGAGCTGGATGGTGTTCAGAGGGGGGGTCCCAGTGAAGCGCAGGGTGGGGGCCGGGGAAGCGCTGTCTCACGCCCCTCTCGTCTCCCCGCTGTGCTGCAGCTCCTCATCGCTCGCCGAAGGAGATCCAGCTGCTACTTCTACCCCCGTGCCTGGCCCAGCATCAGGAACGCAGACTGGTGGGAACGGGTGGTCCTGAAGGAGTTTGGGCCCCGGGACTGGCTGGAGAAGTTTCGGATGTCCAAGGAGACCTTCTTCTACATCTGCAACCAGCTGCGGCCCGGGCTGGCTCCGCACAGCGCCCACTTCCACCCCACCCTGCCCCTGGAGAAGAGGGTGGCCGTGGCCCTGTGGCACTTGGCCACCAACGTGGAGTACCAGACTCTCAGCCCGCTCTTCGGCGTGGGGCCCTCCACAGTGCAGGCGTGTGTCCGGGAGGTGAGCTACGCCGTCGTCTTGCTGCTCAAGCCCCTCTACCTCCGGGTGCCCAATGAGAAGGAGCTGGAGAACATGGCACGCATCTTCTGCACCCGCTGGGGCTTCCCGCACTGCATCGGCGCCCTGGACAGCCTTCACATCCCCATCCACCCGCCCCTGCGCCTCAGCGCCGACTACTGCAACGGCCAGGGCTGGCACTCCATCCTCACACAGGCCACCGTGGACGGGCTGGGCCAGTTCTGGGACGTCTCCACCGCCTTCCCTGGCAGCATGGAGAACAGCGCGGTCCTGGAGAGCTCCAGCCTGTGGGTGCTGGCCAAGGAGGGCCGGCTGTGCCCCAACCCTCCCAAACACTTCATGGGGAAGGCGCAGAAGTATGTGCTGCTGGGTGATGCGACCTACCCCTTGCAAGACTGGATCCTCAAGCCCTACCAGGAGGACGAGAAGCTCACCCAGCGGCAGCTGCAGTTCAACTACCGCCTGAAGCGGGCACACAGCGTGATCGAGAACGCCTTCCTGCGCCTGAAGGCACGCTGGCAGATCCTCCTGAAGTGTGACGACTGCAGCCTGGAGCTGCTGCCCACCCTCGTCCTTGCCTGCTGTATCCTGCACAATGTCTGCGAAGCCCATGACAACCCCTTCAACGAGGAGTGGCTGGAGGGCACCGAGCCGACCGAGCTGCCCAAGCCCTGCCAGCCCGCGCCTGCCGCCATGGAGGACAGCCGGGCCGAGCAAGTGCGCGAGCTGATGTGCCAGTACTTCGAGAGCTGCGGGGAGGGTTGACGAGGCGGGGGGAGAGAGAAGCAGCCCTGCGCATCCTTGCTCGCAGACTTCCCATGGACTCTGGCAAACATTGGCCCAGCAGTACCGGGCTGTTCGGCGAAGGGCTGCACCCTCTTGCCTCTGCCGAAGGCTGCTGGGGGAGTGCAGAAGGCTGCACGGGGGACGGGGGTGGCTGCATCATGCTCCTGCTGGTTTTGCCGTGGTGGTTTCAGGCAGTGGAATGCATTTTGTGCCCTTGCTCCCTTCCAGGATTGGAGTGGTCTGGTGGTGTGTTGTGTGCTGTGTGAGTAAAGCAGGGATGGGGCTGGGTGAGGGAGAGGGCTGCCGGGGTCTCCCTTTCCTGGGAGCATGCCTCTGTCCCCAGGGCTTCTCCATCAGGCTGAAACCAGGAGGCTTGAAATAAGAAG
This sequence comes from Pterocles orientalis, assembly GCA_011057875.1. NCBI lineage: Eukaryota > Metazoa > Chordata > Aves > Pterocliformes > Pteroclidae > Pterocles > Pterocles orientalis. The sequence goes on along the minus strand of WKFP01013461.1, from coordinate 22,698 downwards.
GCAAAACCCCTTTGAAGGTACAAAACTTGCTGTGTAAACACACCTGGGAGGGGAAGGGAAGGAAGAGGCAGAGCAGTGACTTGCCGGGGGCTGGCACCAGCCTGGAATGAAATTGCATCCGCCAACTCCTGCTCTGCTGCTGCTCCGGCAGCACGTGCTGCCCCGGGGGGGTCAGGCTGAGCTGCCCCAGCCTGGCGTCCCTCCTCAGCCCTCTCGAGGGGTTTGCTCTGAGGGTCTGGGGCCCCGAGATCCCTCCCTGTCCCACAGGCCACCTCTTTCTGCTGGCACTTCTGATCTCTGCTCCCAGCCCGGCGAGCACAAACATGCAGCTCTGCCCGTATCGGCTGAGAAATCGAGCAGCTGGGGTTATTCCCCCGCTCTCCTCCCGCTGGAGCACGGTGGCACGCTGCCAGTGCCGGGGCAGGGCTGCCCGCAGGTGCGCAGAGACCCCTCCGTCAGCCCTTCGGCGGGGGAACGGCGCAGACACGTCCTGCTCTGCTGCCCTCCCCGGGCCAGGACCCACTGCCCCCGGGGCTGGGTGGGCCCAGCAGGAGCACAGGCAGCCGGCAGAGCCCACGGGGGACGAACCCCACATCGCACTGCAGGGGCAGGGGCAGAGCCCGGGGGACGAGCCCGGTCCCCCACTGCTGGGGCAAGGGGCAGAGCCCCGGGGGATGGGCCCGGTCCCCTACTGCCGGGGCAGGGGCAGAGCCCCGGGGGATGAGGCCAGTCCCCCACTGCTGGGGCAAGGGGCACAGCCCCGGGGGATGAGGCCGGTCCCCCGCTGCCGGGACAGGGGCAAAGCCCTGGGGGACGGGCCTGGTCCCCCCCGCCGCTCCGGGGCCTGCAGCACCCCGGCCGCCCGCCGCTCCCCCGCTGGCTGTGGGGACCCACGGAGCACCCCCGGGCCTGCGCCCCGACGCACTGCGCATGCGCCGCCCCTGACCACGTTCCCTCGGCCGCTCCCACTCGGCGGGAGCAGGGGGGAACGGCGGCACCCCCAGGTGTGGGCGGGCTCAGGGCGGCTCCGCCCTCCCCTACGCGGAAGTGCGGTGGTACGAGCTGCCGGTGTGGTCACGTGGGAGAGCAGCATGGCGGCGTGCGGTGAGTGCGGGGCCTGGGACCGGCGGCTCGGGCTGGGCCGGGCCGGGCCAGGCCAGCGCGGCGGGAGGCCCGTGTCGGTCCCGGGGATCCGGCCAAGTCGGGTCCGGGCACCTTCCCGTGGGATTAGGCGCGGCCGCGGGGTCCGGTGCTGCTCGGTCTCTAGGCACAGGCCCGGGGCACCCCTATCGCCCCCGCGGCAGCTCCCGGGCTGAGGGACCTGCTAGCGGCTGAGGGGCCCGGCCCCGGGCCCCGCCTGACCCCCTTCCCCGTGCGCAGGAGCGTGACCGGACGGACCCCACTCCCCGAGGCCTGAGTGCGAGCCTCCCCCGGCGCCATGGTGACCGCGGAGGAGCTGGAGGCCATCGGCCGGACTCTGGTGGATGCTGCCCAGCCCCTCCCCGCCCGGTTCCGGGCCCTCTTCACCCTGCGGAACCTGGGCGGCCGTGCAGCCGTGGACTGGATCAGCCGGGCCTTCGGGGATGGCTCTGCGCTGCTGAAGCACGAGCTGGCGTACTGCCTGGGGCAGATGCAGGACGAGGCGGCCATCCCCGTGCTGATCCGCGTGCTGGGGGACACCGCACAGGAGCCCATGGTCAGGCACGAGGCAGGTACGGTGGCAGCTCCAGCGGCTCTGGGGGCAGGGGAAGGGTCCAGGCTCAAGTTCCCCTTGCCTCCCCCCCGGTAGTTGATGAGCTTGGGTGTCGTGGCTTGGAAAACCCTGAGGCGTGTAGCTGCCTCACCACATCCTCTGGCCCGCCCTGGCTGGACTGGTTGGCCGAGCGTTCCCTTTCGTGCTGGCCAGGCTGGCTCCTGCTGTGTTTATTTGCTTGGCTGTCTCATTTAGGATCGGTCAGGGTCAGGCCTGTGTCCCTACTTCAGAGCGGGGCGAGGCTTTACCAGGATCCTCCTCGTGTAGAAACCTTGATAACATCCCAACATGTCCTTCCTTCCTTCAGGTGAAGCCCTGGGCGCTATCGGGAACCCCAGTGTGCTGGATATTCTGAAACGCTATTCGGAGGATCCTGTGGTTGAGGTGAGGCTCTTGAGGGGGTCATTCCCCTGGGGTGCAGCGCTGCTGGTCTGGGAGGGGGGAGGCAGATCTCAGGGCAGTTCCTGGCCGTGGACAGGGACACCACGAGAGATGTCCTGCTGTGTGCTGGCACACGTCACCCTTGGGAAGCCCTGGGCTGCCTCCCAGTGCCATGTTGTGCTGTCCTACAGGTGGCAGAGACGTGTCAGCTGGCAGTGAGGAGGCTGGAGTGGCTGCAGGAGAACAAGCAGGAGCTGGGCACTAGCCCCTACCTCTCGGTGGATCCTGCCCCCCCTGCCGAGGAGACGGACGTCGCCAAACTCCGAGAAACCCTCCTCGATGAGTCCCGCACGCTGTTTGACCGCTACAGGGCCATGTTTGCCCTGCGAAACCTGGGGGGTCAGGCTGCAGTGCTGGCGCTGGCAGATGGTAAGGGCCAGCATGAGGCTGCCTGCAGGCTCCTCACCGTAAATCTGTACAGGTTAATCTGGGATTGGCCCTTCCCAAATCTAGGGCTGCCAGAGCTGTGGGACCCCTCTTAGGCTCTTCATGTGTTTGTTTCTAGAGCTGCTTTCCCCCCGCTTGCTTGCAAGAGTCACATGGCAAAGTGCTCTGTGCTCTCTGGTGTTTCACAGTCCCCTCGCTGGCCTCCAGGCTTCCTTTCTCCATGGGTCCAGGTGGGAGAGGACACCGTCTGTAACGTTGGCTTGGGACCAACCAGCCTGATCTGGTGTCTCCTGGTGCACCCCAGGGTGTCAGGATCCTGCTGTCCCGTCCTGGAAAGTCACAGGTGGCCAGCCTCATCGTGGGGTTTGGGAGGAGCTCTGGAGGGGGCAGTGAGTGTCTCCTAAGTGGGGAAGAGGCAGATCACAGCCCAGGAACCGTTTGGACCCCCCCTCGCAAGACCAAGGGAGGTGGGTGAGGCTGTCCAGCCATCTGGGACGAGCCGAGGGCATTTCTGCACCATGAGACGAGGCGTACAGGGATCTGTGAGCTCTTGCTACAGCTGTTCAGTCCCGCAGCACAGGACGGCTTGAGGCTGTGGCCGTGCTGCCAGTCTGCCCCTGGCACGTGGTGCTCGTGGGGCCGGGCCCATGGGCAGGACAGGCTCCCCGGCGCAGGAGGGGGTGCCAGCAGCTCTGCTGGGAGGATGGGTGCTGCCATCGTGAAGGGGCATCCCTATGGCTGCGGGTGTGTGGTGCCAGGGCTGTGCAGGGTCACGGAGCAGGGTGGGACAGCCCTCCCCCAAAAGCCGCGTGGGTCTGGGGTGGCAGCTGCCAGCTGTAGCCCCCGGGCAGCCTGGCAGCTTCCCCCGGCTTTTGGGTGGGGGGCTCTGGCCAAGCCTCCCAATGCGCTCTGGGGGTGGCGGCGGCTGACTCTCGCCTCCTTCCCGCAGGACTGCGCTCCGGCAGCGCCCTCTTCCGCCACGAGATCGGCTACGTGCTCGGCCAGATGCAGGATGAGGCCTGTGTCCCGCAGCTGACGGCCGCGCTCTGCAGCCGCACCGAGAGCCCCATGGTGCGCCACGAGTGCGCCGAGGCCCTGGGCTCCATCGCCCGCCCCTCCTGCCTGGAGACCCTGCGCGCCTTTGCCCGCGACGAGGAGCGGGTGGTGCGGGAGAGCTGTGAGGTGGCGCTGGACATGTACGAGTATGAGAACGGCACCCAGTTCCAGTACGCCGATGGGCTCGCCAAGCTGCAGGCCTCCACCTGAGCCCCGGCTGGGGGGCACGGGCTGGGCGCGCTGCCTCCCGCACCCCCTCAGCGACACTTTCACGGCCACCTCCACTGTCAGGGATCAGCGCCTTGCTGTGGCAGAGGAACTGGATTTGCTCTCTGGCACAATTACAGCCACCTTTTCCTTCCAAATCCAGGCTGAGCTGCTACTTCCCCCCCTCCTCCCCATCACCTCCCGTTTCCTGGATCTGCCCCTCTTTCCCTGCCAGGATCAGCGCCGCCTGCCCTCAGCCTGGCTTGGGGCTTGGACCGGGTGGGCTCCGCTCTGCGTGTTGGAGCCTGTTGCGGCCACGCGGGGCCTGGGGGCTGCTCTGGGCTTTTGCTGCTGCGGTGGCTCGGTGTGAAACAGATCCACTTTCCCTGCCTGAGCTTTGCTGGGGGGATCGGGGCTGGCTTTGGGCTCTGCCTCTCGGCGGTTATAGCGCTGCAATGCCTTGGAATCGCTGTTGGTGCTGGTGCCGAGCCGGGTCACTCATTGCCTCTGCGGTGGAGGAGCTGCTGTGGGTTTGGCCTCTCCTGTCGGGGCAGGTCAGGGCTGTGCTCGTGGCAGCCTTTGCCCTGGGATGGGGGTTGTTTCATGGCAAAGTTTGGAAGATTTGGCTGTGCTTTTTCTTTCTGCAGGGAATGGCGCTGTCGTTAGGGCTTACAGGGTGAGGCAGAGCCTGCCCAGACTTTCCCCTGCGTTTAACTGGTGTGGGGAGGGCTGAGGCTGGTGTCTGCTGCCGTCAGCCAGCACTCAGACCAGACCCGCCCTGGGCAGCCCAGTGTGGGCACCAGGGAGCTGGCAGGGAGTGAAGTGCTGGCACTGGGAGCTCCTGGGATTTAGTCCTTGCCCAGATATGGGGTCCCTGTGGGCTGTGGCGAGGAGCCCAAGGGCTGCTGGAATAAATAAAATCATAGAACAGAATCATGTGGGTTGGAAAAGACCTTTAAGATGATCGACTCCAACCGTAACAGGAGGAGAGGGCACGGGGTGAGCTCCCTGATGCCCAGCCGAGGAGGAGGACCGATGTTGCCCATGGGGTACCCCAGGAGCCCCCACGGTGCTGCCCAGGAGAGGGGCTGGCAGGCTTCTGCTGCGCCGTGGGGACTGGCATCCTGCTGACGGGGCTTTTCCCCTCGACACAAGCCTCAGGCTCAATCCTCTTAGTCCCTAAAGCTGCGGCCGGCTGGGTGACCCCGGGGCTCTGGTGCTTGGGGACACAGCTGGAGCAGGGAGCCCCATCTGCAGCCCAGTCTGGCCCAGTTTGGGAGCCCATGGGAGGGGTTTTTACTGGAGACGTCACCAGTTTTGGTCACCCATATATGTGCCCAAGTGCTGTGGATGGGGTCATGTGTGACACAGGCGATGGGGGCCACCGAGCCTCTGCTCCTCAGCACTGGAGACAGACCTGATGTTTTTGCACCTTTCCAGAGTCAGCAGCCAGCTGGGGCTTCTCGCCCCCCTTCCCGCATCCTCCACAGCCCCTGGGTGCTGGGCAAGACCCTGCCCAAGCTTTGGGGTGTCTCTGTGCTCGTGTCTGTCCCCCGTGGGTGACGGGGCAGGGCGGTGGCGTGTGCTGTTTCCCCCTTGGCGCGTTACTGGGGCGAGGCAGCTGCCGGCTCCGTGCCGGGATCTTGTCACCACGCGGGTTCAGCGTGCGGCCGGCGTGTTTGTCCCCACTGTCACCCTGGCTGCGCCGACATTTCCACAGGTGACCAGACCACGCGGGATTGTTCCCAAATCTCTCGGCACCAGCATTCGCCTCCACTCCCCCAAATGACTTTTAAGCCCAAATTGGAGTGAAACTGGCATTTTTGTGGCCGGGATCTGGCTTGGGGCAGCCTGGGTGCAGCAGAGCTGGGATGTGCGCCAGGGTGGAGGAGAGCTGGGGTGCTGAGCCCTGACTTGGCACCAGACCCTGCAGGTACCTTCATCCCTCCCTGTCCGACCCACCCTGGGAAAGGTTCAGGGTTGGTTTTTAGGGTGTTTTTTTTTTTTTTTTTTTTCCCCCAAGGCTGCTGCTGGTCCAGCCCAAACCCCCACCCTCCCGGTGCAGAGGGCATTGCTTTCGGGTGGTGCCCGGCCCCTGCGCCCCTCTGCGGGCTGCTCCTTGTCCCAGGAGCGATGCTGGGCACCAGGGTGCTGCCCACAGCAGCCAACGCGAAGCTCTGGGAAGGCACCGGCCCCTTGCCGTGGGCTGCTTCCCTGCGGCTGGGCTCTGCGCAGCACAGGGGGTCCCACTGGAGCCCCCCCAGCCCCTGGCCCCTCCGCCTGGCTCCGAGGGCACCGTGTCCCCTGCGGCACGGAGCTGCTGCCAGGATTTCACACCATCTGCTTGTGGGATCCGAGGGATTTAACCCAGCTTGGGGTGGGGGGAGAGCCCAGGGCGTCCCTCCCCATCCGTGTCCTCGGGAGTTCTCCAGCTGCACGCGCGTCCCTGCTCCCCGGGGGACGAAGGTACCGGCAGGGCCCCCAGAGGGTCGATTCTGGGGACCCGGAGCCGTGTGGGACCCCGCTGGTCGCCCCTGAGGCTGAACCTGCCGGGGCCGTGCCCGGATTAGCAGGCGCTAAGCTCCTTGTGCGGATGCTCCGTCCTTCAGCCGCGGTGGGCGAGTGGCACCGCCACCAGCCATGGGGACCCTGCTGTCCCCGTGAGCCGCTGGCTCCCAGGAGCCTCCCAGCCCCTGATGCCACCTCTCTCCCCGGTCTCCTGCGCGGCAGAGGCTTCGGTGGCTCAGGGCTGGGGTGTGGGAAGAGCTGGCGATGGCCCTGGCGGGGGGCGTCACCGGCACCCGCGGGACATGGGGGCCGCGGCGTTTGCTGCAGGTCCCCCCCGAGGAGGACGAGGTGCTGTACGTGGAGTACAAACCCCCTGCCCTGGACAGCATCCGCCTGCCCCGCTATGTCATCTACCTGGTGATGGCGGCCACCCTGGTGCTGGTGGTGGCGTACGCCATCGTGGGCCACCTCATCAAGGACCTGGTGCACGACTTCGCCGGTGAGTGCCGAGCGCTGGGGCGGGGGGAGAGCGGGATCCCCCAAAGCCTTTGCCGCGGCAGGGATGTGCCGCTGACGGCTCCGTCTCTGCCCCGCAGACTGGGCGTTCGGGCCCAAGCCGGAGGAGGAGAAGGCGGTGGTGGCCGAGGGGACTGTGCCCGAGGTGGAGTGGCTGGAGGAGGACGCGGCGCCGGCAGAAGGGAAGCCGGAGGGTGAAGGCACCGGTGCCCTGCCCGGCATGGACATCCAGCCGGGGCTGCTCGCTGCCACCCCACGCAGCTCCATCTCCTTCGCCGACTCCCACAAGAAGAGGTTTTTCTAGGGCCAGGGGACCACCCCCCCCACCACTGGGACCCTCTGGCCGTGCCCAGGGCTCATGGCGCAGCCCCCAGCCTCGGGGGATGCTGCCCGGTGCTGGCACGCGGCTTCACCATCCTTGGCATGGCCCCCCACGTCTTCTGGGGCTGATCGCTGTCCCCCAATAAAGGAGCCTGCCCCCCCCCCGCTCGCTCAGCCGGTGGCAGGCGTGGGTGCGGGCAGGGGGCACAGCTGGGACACCCCCACCTTCGCCTGGGGACAGTGGCGTCCCTCGGCGGAGCAGCGCTGGGGCAGGGGCGCAGGGGGAGGGACACGGGTGGGTGCGCAGAGGTGGGTGTGCGGGGTGCAGACCCCGGGTGGGGGGCACACCCTGGGCGGGGGGCACAGCCGTGGGCGCACACACACGTGTGCAGGGGAACACGGCTGCACGCGTCTGCGGGCGTCAGCACAGGCGCGTGGGGAGGGACGGACAGACAGACAGCTGTACACTGAGGCTGGGTTCGCCCCTGCCAGCCCCCTCGGTCCCTGACGCTGCCGGGCCGTGCCCCCTCCCCATGGGGCAGAGCTCACTGGCACCCACAGGTGCCCCAAAAGCCAGTCTTGGGGACAAAGCCCCCAGGACCCCTCCTTGCACTGTGGGTGGGGGCACCAGGAACAGGGGCTGCGCCGCGTGGACCCCCATCCCCTGCCTTAAACACCCTCTCCCCGCACACATCCCTCCAGTGAGGACCCTGTCCCCATGTCCCCAGGCTCTTCACCCCTTGGGGGATTGCCCCAGGCAGGTGGCCTGGACAAGGGCAGGGGTCCGTCCCTTGGGGTGCCCCTGGCCACTGTGTGCCCCAGCAGGTGGGGGCTGCTGGGGGGAGCGAGCAGCTCGCCCGGCCGGTAACACCGTTAACATTTAGCTCTTCGTGGTACCTGGGCACTCCCCGAGCACAGGATGGGGTCCTGGTGGCACCAGCTGTGGCCTTGGGACATGGGTGGGGCCGGGGGGGACACCTGGCACTGTGCTCCCCCACCGTGCTGCCCCATCCCCGTGACCGTGGCAGCGTGGGGGTCGTGTCTGTGGGGACGGGACACTGCCCCGCATCCGCCCCAGCCCCACCAGTGGGGATGCTGTTGCGGTGTCCCATGGGCAGAGGGGACACTGGGACGGGACAGCAGGTAGGGTGGGCGCTCCGCCGTGCGTCTGTCCGTCCCTCCACCCACCCAGCTGTCTGTCCACCCCCATCCCTCCGTCCCTCCATCCCCCCACTCACCCCGGGGGTGGATCCAGCCCTGGGCACGGGGCTGCCACCATGGGTCCCCAGGGTGCTGGTGGCTGCAGGGGGGGGAGAGGTGCCACCTCCCCAGGGGCACAGGAGCTGCGTTGCCATGGCTCTTGTTGGTGGCACTTGTCCTCTTGAGCCCAATAAAAGGCGCCCGTTGGCCCCGGGTGCAGAGAGCGGTGACAGCACCAGTGACAGCACCAGCCCCAGCAGCCGCGCGGGACAGGAGCCCCCCTCCGGGTGCAGGATCCGGCCGTGCCCCAGCCCCCTGCCCCAAAATGCCGAGAGCCTCGCGGCCCCTCTCGCTGCTGGTCCTGCTCGTCCTCGCCGCCACCGCCCGAGGACAGGCCGGTAGGTGCCCCCGTGCCCCCCTCCATGTCCCCATGCCCTGGGAGGGGGAGGCTGTGCCCACCTGGGCCATCAGATCAGCTCCTGGGAGACCTTCCCAGTAGGACCAGTCTGTCCCAGTGACACCATTCTGGGGGCAGAGCAGGAAGGTTTGGGGACGCCTGTCTCCACCACGCCGGGGACCCCCCTGCTCTCCCGGGGAGGGGTCGGCTGTGTCACCAGTGGCTTCCTTGGCACCCAAGGGACGGTGGGGAGGGTGTGGCGGTGAGCCAGTGTCCCCCCTGGGCTCGGCACCGCGGGGACGGGCAGGACGGGGTTCCCCTGAAGCCGCCCCCATCCCTGTCCCCATCCCTGTCCCCATCCCTGTCCCCCCGTCACACAGGCACCGGCTCCAAGCAGCTGCAGCCCTGGCTGCTTGGCCTCACTGCCGTCGTCGTCTTCCTCTTCGTCGTCTTCCTCCTGCTGCTCGCCAACCGGCTCCTGCAGCTCCGGGCGCGCAGGT
>WKFP01013460.1:81492-109752 GCA_011057875.1 Pterocles orientalis | reverse complement strand
TAAAAAGTGATGTTTACGCGGCTGCCAAGGTCTTCCAGCTTCTCTGGCTGTCTGCAAACCAGGAGAAGATGGGAGGGAGCACAGCCCCAGTGACCAGCACAGGATTTGATCTTAGGGTCGGGACTGAGACCCAGAGTGGCCAATAATCTATCCCATACCATACCCGTCATGCCCAGGATAGAGGTGAGGACCCTCCGGAAGATCGGCCCTTTTGGTTCCGGATCTCTTTGGTTCCGGGTCATCTCGCTCCAGGTGGTCGCTCTCCCAAGGCCTTCCCCCCCCACCCCAGTCAGCTCTGGGTCTGGGACGCTCGGACTGTTCTCTCCGTTCCGTGAGTGCGGTTTCGGGACTCTCCCTGCTCCGGGATCGTTAGCCAGGAACAGGCTGAGCCTTGGTCATGGGGTGGGGGCAGTATCACTGTGTGTCACTCATTTGTATATAGGATTATTTTCAATATTATTGTAGTCGAGTTATTAAATTGTTCTTATCTCAACCCACAAGTCTTTTTTTCCTTTACCCTTTTCATTCTCTCCCCCATCCCCAGGGGGGAGTGAGTGTGTGAGCAGTTGTGTGGGGTTGGCTCCCATCCAAGGGTAAGCCCATCACACCAAGGTAGCCCACAGCCTCATCTCTCATGGCAGCCCAAATCCCACCAGGGGCCGAACATAGCCAAACGCTTCCCATGGGGAAAGCACGCTCCGAGGCCCCACGCAGAACAGGCAGCAGTAATGCGACAGCATTGGCATGATGAACACTTTATTGGCCTCTGGCATCACTCCTGTGCTGTGACCCGCGGCAGGTTGACGTAGCTCTTCATGGGCGGGAGAGGCCTGATCTTGCGCCCAGCCCAGCCACCCTTGCGATGCCACAAGCCTGTGTGTGGACGCTTGCCCAGCCAGCGGTTCCGGCCTGCCTTCCCGATCACCCGCTTGTTGTGGTCGATGTTGGACACACGACCCACGGTGGCCACGCAGGTCTCCAACACCTAGGGGACAGAGAAGAGCTGCAGGCCTCCTCAGGGACATACAGCTGTGTGCCCAGGAGGTCAGGTCAGGGACAGCATGGCTCCTCTACCTGCATATGCCTCTTGGAGGGCAGCTGCACGATGGCTGTCCCATTTACTTTCCTCAGCAGCACCCCACAAGTCCCTGCAACAGGCAAGAGGAGAGGAAGCAACTGCCCCGAGCAAGAGGACAAAGTATCCCACCCTGTGGCAAGCGCATCCCATGTAACTCCCCAAAGACCTTTTCTTTGCTGCCCTTCATGCAGCACATCTTCCTGCAGACAGGACCTCAAGGCATCACCAAGAAGCAACAGAGGCAGCTGCCCCTGCCTGAGGGCCTGTTCCACACCCTAACGTGGACAGAAGAGAGGGCAGCAACTCCCTGTCACTCGCCACCCCCGAACAGCATCACCCCGCCCGCCTCTGCATCTGCACCAAGCTGAACCTGGCTACAGACAGCAGGACCCTGCCCAGAGACGCACCAGCTGCCCGGATGTACTGTGCTCCCTTCCCAGGGTGGCTCTCCAGGTTACAGATCAGCGTGCCCACCGGCAGAGCCCCCAGTGGATAGGCGTCCCCTTCATTGGCCGACACTGGAAGACAGAAGCTGATGAGTTGGCCAGGGAGCAGCTGACGAGCCCCTGGCAGGGCCGCCTCCGGCCCTAGCACGCACCTGCCATCCTGCCAATGTGAGAGGAGTTCTTGATCATGTCCCCCGGCTGCATGTTCTCTGTAGCGATGATCCAGCGCTTCCGATTGCCACCGGCCACCAGAGCGATGTCAGCAGACCTGCACAGGGAACCCACGGTGGGCCGGGGGGTGCTCCCCACAGCTGCAACCACGCGGGCCAGGGGGCAAGCCCACACCCCGCACTCGCCTGCAAGGGTCGTAGCGGACGTTGATGACCTTCTCGGTGAAGGGCTCCGGCGGGGCGCCCTCCTCGTAGCGCAGCCGCTGGAAGTCGATCATGCGGTACCGCCGCTTGTGTCCCCCGCCGATCCCCCGCACGCGGATGCGGCCTGCGGGACAGGGCAGCGCCTGCAGGTGGGCCCCACCCGCCCCGCCGGCCCCCGGCGCTCCGCCCGCCCGCCTGCCCCCCACCTGTGTGGTCGCGGCCGCCCGTTTTCTTCATGCCCACGGGCCGCACCGTGTACTTGACGCGGCACTTCCACAGCGGGTCGGTGGTGCAGCGCGGCGCCGAGCCGCTCAGCCCGCGGCGGGCAGCCGCCAGCGCCGCCCCCAGCAGGCAGGGCGAGGGGCCGGGCGGCAGGACGGCGAGCGGGGCGCGGCGCGCTGCGGCCGACAGCACCAACCCCCCGAAGGCGCGGCACAGCCCCGCCGCCATGGCCGCCGCCATCACGGGGAAGGGGCGGGGCCTCCGCCGGAAGTGGCGCGGAGGCCGGGGCGGGGCTGGGCTGCGGGAAGCCGGGGTGGCGGCCATGTCGGATTTAAAGGGGCCGCACCGCTGAGGGGGTGGGTGGGGTTGTGCTCGGTTTTCGCCCCGCCTCTGGACTGCGACCGCACTTGGGACAGCGACCGCACCGCGGCGGCGGCCATCGAGACCCAGCGCCGAGCAGGTTCGGCGGGCGGGGGCGCCGGGTGGGGCCGTGGCCGCCCGTTGTTTCCCTGGCCGGTCTCTCCGTGTCTGGGGGCCTGTGGGCCCACTGACCGACTGGCGAGCGGGGCCCCGTCGGGAGGCTCCGGGCAGCCTCCGCACGGCGGTGGGGGCCACGGCCGCGGCCCTGCGGATCGCGGAGAGGAGGGGGCGGGCGGTGTTGACCGGAGCCGCGCGGCCTCCCGGCGGCGGCGCCCCACCGCGAGCGGCGGGAGGGGAGCGGGGCCGTCGCGGAGGAGTCCCCGTCGAGGGGCCGGGCCCGGCGTGGCTCGGGAGCGAGGGTGGGCGAGGGGCAGCGCGGGGCTGCTGCCCGTCGGGGCACGCTCACGGCCGGCGGCGGGGTCGGCGATCAGGGCGCTGGCTCTGCGGACTTTGGAGCCGGCGGGGTGTGCCCCGCGGCCGGCGGCACCCAGCCCCCTCCGGCACCGGGGCGAGCCCCGGCCTCGGGAGGCTCCGGCGGCCCCAGCCCTCCTCAGGCAGGAGCGGGTCCCCGGGCCCCTGCGCTCCCCGCTGGCAGAGGGCAGGTGCCCCCGGGGGAGGGGTGTGTTTGTGACAGCGGCGGCACAGGCTGCAGTCCTGGTCCCGGCTGTTTCCAGGGTGCTGTGGGCCCATACTGCAGGGCTCGCTGCTCTATAATTAGGCTGTGTCTTTGCTGCCAGGAATGGCTTTCAGGGCAAGATAAATGAGATGTGTTTGTGCTCTTGCTATGTAACTTGCATGAATGTTTTTTGAACCATTCTGTAGCCATGTGTAGCAGTGCCGTAGCCAGCCAGGTTTGCCCTCCAGGACTAGGGAAGGGAGAGCGTAAGATGCTGTAGTGCAGAAGTGTGTGTTGTGAGATGAGAACCTGTGTGTCAAAATGGCTGGTTCCCGCCTGGGACACCTGAAACCTTTCCTCCTCTGGGGGAACCTGTGGGGAGGGATAAGATTCCTCATGAAGCGCTGGCTCGGGCAGATGTAGGTGTTTGAGGACAGGCTGCCTCCGGAGGCTCGCAGACATTGTAGAGAGCACTGTGAAGGCTGTGTGTCACCGTGCATGGGATGGTTGTAGTAACAACCCACTGGCTACGTTGAATGCTGTGGCTTTTGTCCTCTCTCTGCGTAAAGCATCTGGAGATAGAATGACCGCTTCCAGGCAGCGCCTGGCCCAGCTCCGCACTGCGCAGTGCTGACACAGTAGGGCTCCCGGCAATCTTGTCTTGTGTCTGGGCCGTTTCTGCAGGCACAGCGGTAGCACTCGCACAAGCTGGATCTCCACAGCTCTGCCTGCTTGGCTTTAGGGGGCTGAGCTGGGCTCAGCAGTGGGGACACAGGTGAGGGTGACACTAAACAGGATGTAAACCCTTTTGCCACAAGATTGGGTGTAGGATGGAGGAGATGCAGGGCAGGTGCAATGGGCAGGCTGAGCAGGAGCCTGATGGTGGGGTAAAGCCTCTTGGGCAGCATGCACCCCCTCTTGGGGTCTCTGCTTTGCTCCCCAGTGCTCTCATGGGTGCCCAAGGTGGGAGCCCTCGGCCTTGGCATGCTCCTGGCACCAGGGCCTCTGGGAGCGCCAGCACTGGACAAGCTGTTGCAGGCAGCCAGGTACCGCTCCTCAGTGGGGCGGGGCAGGGGAGAATTCCCGTGCGGTGACAGGGACGGGCAGGATGCCCAACCGTCCTGGAACAAAGGACGGCTTTGAAGGGCAGTTTCAGGCAGAGCTGATGAAAACTTTTCTCCTTGGGAAGCTTACAGTTGGCAGGGTGGGCACAAAATTTCTCTGCGGTGAGACTGAAAACGGATGAAGGGATTTGTGGGGCTTGCTTGTTCCAAGGATACACAACAGGCATGCCTCCTGCTGCCAGACAAAGCCGGAGAAATTATTGATGGAATCAGCTCCTCGCATACAGCAATGGCTCTCAAACTTTCAGAGCCTTGTTTCCCCCTCAGACCTTCCTTATCCCAGTTAATAAACTGCTTACTAAGCAGTTCTGAAGTGGAGGTGCGCCCTAACAAAGGTGGGGTGTTGGGGGAATGACAGTTGCTGGGAAGCTTCTGGGAGGGAGAGGATGCAGCTGGAAGGAGGTGTCTGAAGAAGGTCTTAGGGGATGACGTTGCAGCAGAACGCTCTGGCCGGGCAGCTGGGAGAAATTTGCATAATGGCAGGAGGCAGTGGCACGGTACCAGCAACTGCAGGCTTCCCTGTGTCTTGCGTAGCTGGCATCTGGTACTCCGGTTCCATGCTTAGAATCTCCTCTTGTGCCCTTGGTCTCCTGCCTCACATGCCACCTTGGAGCCACTGAAAGCACCTGCCCCCCCCCCCGCCCCCCGCATGAGGGGAAGAGGGTGGTGTTCAGCACGCATCAGGTTGTATGTCTGGCCAGCTCAGACACAGGGTAAATAAAGATTTAGGAGGAGGAGCAGGAAGCCTGTGTTCTGCTGTCTGCTGTTTTGGAGGAATGTCCAGGTAGGAACAACAGCAATTAACACCAAATACCAAAATGTCTCTCAGGGCACAAAAAGGGCATGTGGCAAGATTTTGACCTTGTCAGAGTTGCTGGATAAAGGCTTGATTTTCTAGGAAAGAGCCACGTAGCTCCTCAAAGAACTCCAGGTGGTCAGAGGAGCCAGAGGTAAAACAGATCCTTTGCTTATTTTGTCTCTGTGAATTTGGCTGCCTTGTTATGGTTTACAAGATCCCTTTGCTTCTGGAAATAATAGCTCAGTCTTGTAGCCTGCAGTCAGCTGGTCTTTGCAGCTGCCCCAGGTACACCATGGAGGGAGTGTGGGCATGCCAGAGCCCTTCAGGATACACAGAGTGGCTCTAGGGCACATGCTGGTCCCAACTGCATCCTGACAATCTCCCATACTCTTGAGGCACATCCAGCGCATCTCTCTCACATTAGATGCCTGCAGAGGTGCGGGCTCCTGGGAATTATTCTGCCTGCTTTAATACTACGTCATGCTGTCAGAGCAAGGTAATGGCTCTCACTCTTTTACAGAGCAAGACTCCAAATCAGATTCTGAAGCTGGGAAGTGATGCTTGTCCTGGCTTTGTTCCAGCTGCTTAGCTCTTGTATCTGCTAGCCTGGAAACAGGTTTTCATGGTGCTCAACCGTAGTCCCAGGCACAGCAGATGCAGAATGGATTTGGTGAGCTGCTGCAGACATGAGCAAGAGTTTAAAAACAAGGTCTTATGCTAGGATGTCCAGATCAGCTGATGAGCTTGCTGGTGGGGGTGGTGAAGACTGCTGTTCTGGTTCCAATGGCCTGCTGAAAGGTGCGTGTTTCCCTGGCCAGCTGGGCTTGTAAACAGTATGAACTACAGCAAGGAGTAAAATGGCTTTCTGCTAATCTGTGCCCGGTTTTTGTTGTTGTTTTTTAATCCTTGATGCCTCCAATGTCTATATTCTTTGATATCTCACTAATGAATGAAAGGAGTAAGACTGTTCTGGTCTTGAGAGGAATGAGTGATCTGACACTCAACCAGACCATGTTTCTCAGGGTACATATTGGAATTGGATCGTGCTTTGGTAACATAGGGACTGCTTGGACTGGTCTGTCAGAACAAATCCGGGTAGCTTTGACTGTGGGCTGGAAACCAGGAGTGGGATGGGAAGCTCCCAGATCCTTTCTGTAATGGTATGAATCTGATTTACTATGGCCAAGTCCTTGTAAAGCCAGCTTGCCACCACCTTGCCCTAGGTTTCAGGAAGGTTATGCTATGGTGCATTTTCTGTTAGAGAATGTGGGTAGTGGCGAGCTGAAGCTTCTGGGACAGAGGAGTATTTAGTGTTGAAGGGAAAGAGCACGAAGGGAGCCTCCTATCTCCTTGCAGGACAGCCCTTCTGCTTGAGCTGCAAATCTAGTTCCTTAGTCCTAGTTAAAAGCCCCTGGGGCTCTTGCAGCCTGCTGGTTAGCACTGGCTTCCCCAACACAGTATCTAGAAGAACCCCTGGAACGTCCCGCTCAGCTAGAGCTGGCATGTGTCAGCTGCTGCTGAAAGAAGCCATCCTGGCCTTGATCCCCATCCGAGGGATAGAGAGGGCTGGGCCATTTCCAGCAGCACAGTCAACTTGTACTGAGTTACACCTGACTCTCAAGCGTGGGAAAGCCTTTCTGGGCTTGGAGATGGGCTTAAAAAGCACGAAAAGGGTGTCTGGATGCTAAGTAGAGTCCTGGTTTTTGGGTATGGGAGAATTGTGGGTGAGACAGCTCCCTGCCTCCACTCCCTGCTCTGCTGCTGGAGGTGGATTGCATTGCCTCTCTTGCTCTGGGACAGAGGGACCCTCTCCCCATGGGACCCTGCTGAAAGGAGATGTGCTATTTTCTTTTCCTCTGGGCGTAGTTTCTAGTGCTGTGGTGCCTGGCCCCTTCGTCCTGAAGTGGTGTTCAGCAAAGGCAAATGTAATAACAAGTTTATCTAAAGAATTCAGATGAGGATTTTTTTTTCTCCCACATGAGGGATGGTTAAGCCATGGGACAGGGGTCTGAAGAGCTTTTGGCATCTCCCTTGACTAGACACAGATACCTGCTTTGAGTGAGGGGATGGACCAGGGACTTGTAGGCATCCCTTCCAAGGGATACAACAGCCAGACTCTTCTCTTAGGGAGGAAGTAGCAATGCAACAGTCTCTCTATGGTATTTGAAGTCATCTGTGTATTGATTTGAGACTCTAGACTGTCTGGAGTGCAGGAAAGGTCCAGGCTGGAGGCTGGGGTTGGGAAAGAACTTCAGGCAGAAGATGGGGCTCTTGGGTGCTCCCTTTTTTGATGGTAGGGTGGAGAAACTCATGAGCCAGAGACAAATGGTGGCAGAGAACCTCAGAGTTTTATTGACCTCTTTTGGCTCAGCGATATGCTGGGTATGAACTCCTAATGTGCTGACCCCTGACTGATCTCCTCTTTGTGTGTTGGTAGTGGCTCTAAGGGAGCAGGAGATGTACCTGGTGTTTCTGGCAGTGGTAGCAAGCATCGCAGAGCTCCATTGCTGCTCTGTGCCTCAGATGAACCTCAGCAGGCATGTATCCCAGGATGGAGCCATAGACAGCAATTACTCCACCAGTTCTTACTTTTAGGAGTCCAGCCTTCTAATTTCTGGCTCTTGTTTGTGTTGCAGTTCTTAACGGTACCCTGAATCTGACCGCTCACCCATCTGTCCCTTCCTTTGAAAAACATCTTTCTCTTGCCTTTGTTTCTAAAGCCTTAACGTGTGTGTGTGCAGCTGCTCTCAGCTGTGAAGTTCTTGGGCACCGTGCAGAGCTGATAATATTTGTTTTACCCGTCTTGGAGCAGCTCTGGAAATGCTGACTCTGGGCTGGTGACCTTGAGCACAGTGGCTCGTGTGGCAGTGTGCAAGTTTCCTGGCAGTGTCACTGTGTTCTGACTCTGCATAGCTGACTGTAGTCTCCTGCAGTCTCTGCTTTTTGACACTGGTATCAAAAGAAGGAGAAAATTTGTGCTCACGACATAGTGCCTCTGTGATGGCTGCAACCTTGGCACTCTGTTTGCTTTTTACTGCTTTTATTTTATCTTTCAGCACCGAAGGCATTAGATCTAGGTTTTGTTGCAGTATCCCTTAGGAGTGGAGCCTCAGCTGTGTATTGGCAGTCTCACTTCTAGCTTCGTTGGAGGACTACCAGTCTTTCCAGAGACCCTTTATTTTGTTGTTTAACAGTAATGAGCTATCAGAGGTCCAAAGAGGAAAAACCAAACAAACACTTCCTGCTTTTACCAAGTTATTTATTTCTGAAATACATAATCATGCTGTTTCTCCAGGTAGCAAAAGCACGTCTCACAGCATGAAACTGGGAAAATATTGTAAAAATAAGACTTTAAGCCCCGTGTTTCCATTTCTAAATGCTACCATTGGTATCTGTCTCTCAAACACGATCACTCATTCTTGCTGTGGGTCAGACTTACTCTTTTCCACAGGAAGCTTTCTTCCAGAACCCAGCTTTTTTTTTTTCTTTTTTCCTGCAACTACCATGTCTTTAGGTCACCCTCTTCTACAGAAGAATTTGCTGCTCTCTGTAGTCTTCTAGCATTAGGCATCATCATAATCTAAGCTTTAAGATTCACTTGGACCCATTTAGTCTGGAATCCTTGTTTCTGTTGCAGCAGCTATTGCTGGTTTAAGATAGAAGCAGTGAAGCTTCCAGCTCTTTCCTCTTAAAGCTTTTGCGTGTGGGAGCAGTTTTCTGAGGCAGAAAAAGTGGGCTGCTGAAATTGCTGATGTTCAGTGATTTTTCCCGGTGATGTACTTGAATCCAGGAGGAAGGTTTCTTCGTGGCTGGGTGTGCTATAGCTGGTGGATTCCCAGCTGACTGCTGCAACTGCCACAAAGCTCAGCACACGCATGTTCCTTTCTGCAGCACTGCTCCAAACGGGAGCAGGGCAGGGAAGCTGAGATGGGTGTTGCTGGAAAGGCAAGCTATTCTAGCAGCTCACTGTAAATAGGGAAGACATGCCAACTAGAGCAGAAACGTGCTGGCGGAGACCTGGGCTGTGACACCTGCAGAGCTGTGGGGAAGGCAGCAAGATAAACTAAGAGCTGGGCGCGCCAGCTGCCAAGGACCTCATTGGAAAAGCATTCTTTCTTCCTATTCCAGTTTGAACCTCCCCCCGCCAAAGGCAAACAATGGTGTCTCTCCTCCTCTCTGCAGGAACCTCCCATTGCATTTTCCGCCTGGATAAAGGACACTCAACGCCCTTCACTGAATGTGTGGGAGTGGGAAGAGTGCTTATACAGCAGCTTCAGCCTGCCTGACCTTGTTGTCGGTTGCCATAGAGCACGTTTCCTCTCTGGAGGGCTGGGCAGTGAGTGTAGATCTGCCAGCACTGGGGAGAGCTAGAAATGAGGCTCTGTAGGGACGTGTCCTGGGTTCAGCTGAGACAGAGTTCACTGTCTTCAGAGTAGCTAGTGAGAGGCTGTGTTTGGATTTGTGCTCAGAAGAAAGCTGATAAAATTGATGTTTATGTGGCTGTCAAGGTCTTCCAGCTTCTCTGACCAGCCCCGGATTTGATCTTAGGGTCGGGACTGAGACCCAGAGTGGCCAATAATCTATCCCATACCATACCCGTCATGCCCAGGATAGAGGTGAGGACCCTCTGGAAGATCGGCCCTTTTGGTTCCGGATCTCTTTGGCTCCAGGTCATCTCACCCCAGGTGGTCGCTCTCCCAAGGCCTTCCCCCCCCACCCCGGTCAGCTCTGGGTCTGGGACGCTCGGACTGTTCTCTCCGTTCCGTGAGTGCGGTTTCGGGACTCTCCCTGCTCCGGGATCGTTAGCCGGGAACAGGCTGAGCCTTGGTCATGGGGTGGGGGGCAGTGTCACTGTGTGTCACTCATTTGTATATAGGTTTATTTTCAATATTATTGTAGTTTAGTTATTAAATTGTCCTTATCTCAACCCACGAGTCCTTTTTCCCCTTTCCCCTTTAATTCTCTCCCCTGTCCTTGGTTGGGGGGATTGCGTGAGTGGGTGTGTGGTTTGGCCCCCAGCCAAAAGCCATCCCATCACAGGAAGATTTGTCACTTTGGAGGGATAATAAGGCAGCTCCCACCAGTGTTCGTTAACTGACTTTTGTCCAGTCTTCTCTCTGTTTTCTTGTTGGTACTTGGAAGTGAACAGCCTGTGTGCTGTGCTCAGGTTTTGTACCCTGTGTCCAGCCTGGACAATCCCCTGCCCGCCCTTGAACACTGGAAGCATGTTGGTACCTAGCAGAGCTGTGCTTCCAGGATGTCGTCCCAGGGGAGAAAGACCGGGGATGTGTAGAGGTGTTTGCACAGCCAGTGAGAGAAGAGGAGCCTGTATTGGTATGTCTTGAAGGATCTGGTTGTCTGAGGATGTAGTTGCAGAGTAGGATGAGTCTGGTCAGGATGTTTTGATTATTTTTCCCTTCTCAGACAGTCTGAAATCTTTACAGTTCTGAAAAACAAGTTGATCATGGGGACTGTGAAATGCGTGAACCTCTTTCTGCTGGAAGGGCTGAAGAAAGACAGTATGTTGCTGGAGTAGAGGCACTGGTGGTTTAACACCCAGCTCAGCGATTTCTCAGTTGAGAAGTAATTCTGTTCACAGTGGAATTAATGAGGCTGATTTTCTATGGATCTGGGTCTTGTCTGACTCTGTTATCTAGCAAGGTGCAAGCTCTGGTAGCTTTTTGTCATGATTTGTACCATGTTCCTCTTCCCAGTGTGTTTGACTTGTACTTTTTTAAAGATGGCAGCGAGATCTCTGTGTGGGCACCAGTAATACTTCCATGAAAACTGGCAGCATTTCACAGCTCGCCAGGTACGCAAAGGGACGGATGAAGAGGTACTTGTGCTGCACAGCTGTGTGAGCCTTAGGGCAGAGCTCTAGTCTTATTGTGTGCTGGTGTGAGGCTGTTCCCAAGGGATCTCCTTGTGTCCCAAACACTGTCTGTGCTCCAAAGAACTTCCACTTCCTGATTTCCCAGCTTCTGAGTTTGGGGCTGTGTTTCCTTAGGAGATAAAACCACTGACGGGGCTGTTTCACCCTTTAGCAGTTGTTACCTTGGCTTCTGTGGAAGCAGGTAAGTGCCTGTTGAGCCTTCCTGGGAGGCTGTCTGGGCACGTTTCAGAGCAGGACAACAACGCTTTGCCACACGTGGCAGCACTAGTGTCCTCTGGGCTGCCAGCTTCTTCCTCTGGGGTTGGGAATTGTTGCACATCTCTTCCTGAATTGTCCTCGCCTGCAGAAGTATGCCTTGGGCAGGGCTTCCCTTGTTGCTTTAGCACTCGATCATTCCCTCAGATGTGTTATAAACGTGGGAAAAAGAATAACCAGGGTAATTATGGACTAGAATGCTTAGCTGCCGGTTCCTGGAGAATCAGTTTGGAAGGCAGGGTATGAGTGGCAGCCAAGTCTCAGCAGACCTATTATTTTCTTTGAAACAGTAGTCTATGCCCTCTATTTTGATCTGAGTGGGGTTTTTCATGCCATTCTTACCCTATGGTCTTCTCGAAAGCAAAATGGCAAATGTCACAGTCCAGATGAGACTTTTCAGTGTGAAATGCACAATGCCCAGGGTGACTGTGTGTGGAGGATGGCATATACCAAGGAGTGAAGGATAGGATATGGTAAAGTGTGGCTTGGAGTTGGTGCTGACGCTGGATCATGAAGGGGAAGGCAGCACTGTGACTCTGGGGTGGGTGGGGGAGGACTGAGCTCTTGCTCAAAGGTGTGAACAGGAACCCAGTCTTCCAGAGACATGGAGTGGCTCTACCCTGCTGAAGTTCAGTAAGGTCTCTGCTGTGTGTCGAGAGTTTGCTGCCCTTCCTGAGGGATGGATGTGCAGCACGGTAACAGAAACCAAAGAGGAGCTGAGAGAAGAGTTTGGGCCTATAAAACAACTTAAGGAACTTCTGGAAGAGTGAGGCTAAAGAGGAGGAAATGAGTGGGTATAATGAGATGTCTGTACTTCTAAGAACGGCCCCAGCATTGTTAGCCACCTTCACCTTCAGTGCTGCAGTGAGGAAGAAACTGGACCCCTCTACTGCTCAGGGGCCACTCCTCGGGCAGGGATGGTGGTAGCTGGGCCGGGGGATGGCCCTGAGCCTCCCTGGGCCCAGAGCACAGCTGGGGAGGAGAGGAGCCCTGCCAAGAGTTCTCCTCTCTGGGTTCCTCCTGTACCTGGGGCAGCATTTCTGCTTGCTCAGTAAACCAGGCACAAGGTTGCTGCTGAACAAAATCTCAAACCATGCAGGAGGACAAAGACAAATCTGTTAGCAGCTTCCACCCCCTTCTTCCACCCCCTCCCGTGGAGTGCCTGGGCAGTTTACCAGCTTCCTGATAGCAGGGCCCTGGGTGCTTGTGCTGCGTGCCTCCTGCCAGCTCTGGGCTGCAAGGAGGTGCTGCTAGCGAGGTGGGTGGTGGCTTTCCTGCAGAGGCTGCTGGGGTGGCCTGGGAGGAGTGACAGCTCTGGGGAGGCAGAGAGGTTAGATCAGTGAGTCATGGAGCAGACAGGGTGCTGTCAATGTGCTATAAGGGGTCTTGCCTGCTTCTTATGTCTCTTGCCGTCTGGCTTGCTGTGTTTCCCTAGCACCTGGATTTTGTCTGCAGGGGTCTTGCAGCCATGCTAACATTGTGGGTTGTGGCACTTAGTGTCCCTGTGCAAAGGCAGTAGCTTGGTGCTTTCCCGTTGTATGTATGGGGAAAACTGGACAGGGAAGGACTACAGGGTCCTTATGCCATCCTGAGCGGTCCCTGGGCTGGCAGCAGGACAGATGAAGCTAGAAAAACTGCTGCTGTTTCAAGCTGACACTGGCGCGAGGGTTAGACCAGTGTAACTGGAGCAGTTGGGGTATGGAAGCGTTCCCACACAGGCTGATTCACTGCATGCTGGCAGTGTTGTGTCTCTTGTCACCACAATGTCCGTTTTGTGCTGGGGCTGGGATTGTCAGGGTGTGCTCTTCTGGTCAGGGAATTTTTTTTTGTTTGGCCCAGTAAGGCCACTGATGCCTCCTTGTCTGAGACATGCTTTCCAGGAGACTTTTCATTGAGGAAGCAGAAAGCTTTGAGCTGACATCCCTGCACTTTCTATTCCCCTTCTTCTGCACTTGGAAGCAGCGTTGAGCTCTGACAGCCTCCTTGCATCAGTGGTGTGTGGGCAGGAGGTGTTTGCTTCGCAACCCCAGCTGCCAGCTACAAATCTCTGTTCTTAAATGGAAGCTTTCCTTGCTGCTGGCAGTGTGGGGGTGTTGGAGGTCATCACAGATTCTAGCCTTTTTGTCTGCTATCCATATGTGCCACCTGCACCGGTTGCCAGCACTCCATGCCCCAAAAGCAGAGGCTTGTGCCCTGGTAGCTGCCTGCTGCCAAAGGGAAAGGGGAAGACGAAGGGGAAGGGCTTAGTGTGGGCAACCAGTTGAACACTGTCTCTGGCTTCTTGAAGAAGGCTGTGACTGATTGTGGCTCTGAAACAGCACTGAGACGCTCCGGTTTTGTCTCTCGCTCTCTGTGCAGGGCTGCAGGAGCAGGACTATGTCCACCATGGTGTACCCAAGGGAGGAGAAACTGGACAAGCTGAGCCAAGAGGAGATAATTTCCAACACCAAGCTGGTGATGCAAGGGCTGGAGGCACTCAAGAATGAACACAACTCAATCTTGCACAGCTTGCTGGAGACCATCAAGTGCTTGAAGAAAGATGAAGAAGCCAATCTTGTGCACGAGAAATCCAACCTGCTCCGCAAGTCAGTGGAGATGATTGAACTGGGGCTTGGAGAAGCTCAGGTGAGAGTGGTGGGTGCCCCCTTATGTGTTGCCCAGGACTGACAGGGGAAGGAGGGCATGTGGCCATTTCCCATACGCTGCAGGGTCAGCAAGGGGTTGAGTTTGGAAGGCCAGCGTGACCCTGAGGGTGGGCCCTGAGCATGCATGTGGGGGAGATACAAGATTGTGGTAGTTACTGACTGGGAGTCTTGACAAGGTGATGATGGCATTGTCCAACCATCTGAATGCTGTGGAGTCAGAGAAGCAGAAGCTGCGCGCTCAGGTGCGGAGACTGTGCCAGGAAAACCAGTGGCTGCGCGACGAGCTCGCCAACACCCAACAGAAGCTGCAGCGCAGTGAACAAACTGTGGCTCAGCTGGAGGAGGAGAAGAAACACCTTGAGTTCATGAACCAGCTGAAGAAGTATGATGAGGATGTCTCACCTTCGGTATGCCCTTGTCCTGTCAAGTAGCCACCTTTGGGGATGGGAGAGGTTGGACCAGCGGGGTTGCCTAAGCGTGATAGCATTGCCCTGGATTGCCCCTTTCCAGCTGCCATGTACAGCGATGCCTGGAACTAAGGGGAGCCTGTGTGGGGCAGGGTCTCTGGAAGAACATGGAGTAGCAAAAGCGAATTTCGCTTTATTAGTTTTGCTGGATGGGGGGAAGATGGTGGCTGAGACAACAGAGGAAGTTGGGGGTGTTGTGGGCTGCAGTATGGAGGAGAGATGGGTAGCTGACTCAGCCCAGGCTGCTGGTGTCTCTGAGAACCAATGGTATCATGATTCCCATCCTTCTCAGGAGGAGAAGGAGGGCGACTCTGCCAAGGACTCTCTGGATGATCTGTTCCCGAATGAGGAGGAGGAGCATGGTCCTGGATGTAAGTGTTTGCTCACGCGTGGTTGCTGGCTGTCTCTGTTTCAGCCTGATGTGCCAACTGTGCCCCTGTTTGTTCCCCTGTGCCTGCAGCACCCCGCCAGCACAGCAGTGCAGTGGCAGCTGCCCAGCAGGGAGGCTACGAGATTCCCGCACGCTTGCGCACCCTCCACAACCTTGTCATCCAGTACGCCTCACAGGGACGCTATGAGGTGGCTGTGCCGCTCTGCAAGCAGGCGCTGGAGGACCTGGAAAAGACATCAGGCCACGATCACCCTGATGTGGCCACCATGCTCAACATCCTGGCACTAGTGTACAGGTGAGCATGGTGGGACGGGCATGGCTGGGCTGGGAGAGCTTTCTGCCTCTCTCATTTACCAAAGCAGCATGTTCTGGTGACAGGGAGCTCTCCCAGTTTCCAGTGGTTTGCCTTTCAAAAAGGTTTTGGTACAGATGAGGTATTTGAATTGCCAAACTCCCTGATATAACTAAGGACTGGCTAAGGTAGGAAGACATGGAGAAATCAGAGGGCTGTGGGGGCTACATCTGTGTGGAAGGAGGACTGCTCACAGTCCTGCTTGCCATGGACTATGGTGTCCAAATTCCGAATAACTGTTTGACTTTGTACTGCAGGGATCAGAATAAATACAAAGAGGCAGCACACCTCTTGAATGATGCTCTGTCTATCCGTGAGAAGACTCTGGGTAAAGACCACCCGGCGGTGAGTATCTCCCTCCTCTTCCAGTCATGTCCCTTGGCCTGTGGTGCTCCTTGGGCTAGGACAGTGCCGTTATGGTGCGTCTGCAGCTGGACTGCTGAGGACAGCAGTGAGTGCTGTTATGTGAGGGGGGCTGTTCACACGCTATGGGGCTCTGTTTCTCTGCTTTGGTATTCCCTGCTGTCTTGTTCAGGGTGGCCTGTCAGAAGTTGGTTTTTCCTGGATCCTGTGATGTAGGCAGGGTAGCCTTCTGCCTCTGGACCCCTCTCTCTCAAGAAGCAGCTGTACTGCAGGCATGAAGGAAACGCAACAGGCACTGTTACTGCTGCTTGCACCCCTTTTTTGGTCACACTGGGTTCTGCTTTGTTTCATAGAGCAGCCTATGTCTTGCAGGTGGCAGCAACTTTGAACAATCTGGCTGTTCTCTACGGCAAGAGAGGGAAATACAAAGAAGCAGAGCCGCTGTGTAAGCGAGCCCTGGAGATCCGTGAGAAGGTACTGCTCTCCCACACTCTCCTTCCTCCCAGCTCTCCCTGAGGGTTTTCCCCTATTGCCTCACTGCACCTAGGAGATCCAGGGCCTACCTAGTCTCTTTAAGTGCTGATTCTGCCACCGCCTTTCCTGTCTCTCCAGTGTTTGGAGAGGCCTGTCAGGAGGTGGAAGCTGGCATTTCTCCTC
Organism: Pterocles orientalis; assembly: GCA_011057875.1. Taxonomy (NCBI): domain Eukaryota; kingdom Metazoa; phylum Chordata; class Aves; order Pterocliformes; family Pteroclidae; genus Pterocles; species Pterocles orientalis. The sequence goes on along the minus strand of WKFP01013460.1, from coordinate 93,650 downwards.
TACCTGCCTAGTCCTTGGCTCCTGTCTGACACAGGAATGTCCTGGAGGGACTCCAGGAGTCCACTGCAGTCTTTAAGTGTTGTGTTTTTGTGGCTTCTCTTCTTTTGTTTACCCAGGTCCTAGGCAAAGACCATCCTGATGTGGCCAAGCAGCTGAACAATCTAGCCCTGCTGTGCCAGAACCAGGGCAAGTATGATGAGGTGGAGTACTACTACTGCCGGGCCCTTGAGATCTATGAGAGCTGTCTGGGTCCTGATGACCCCAATGTGGCCAAGACCAAGAACAACCTGGTGAGAACCTTGGGAAAGGCCGTGTGGGGATGGGGAGTGGTGCCATGGGAAAGCTGAGCATTACCTGATGCTTGAAGAAGCAGAGAGAGCTGCAGGAGGGGGGCAGAGTTAATTGGCGTTGCCCAGTGGGGCTGGAGCTGTTTTCTTGGTTGCAGGCCTCCTGTTACCTGAAGCAAGGCAAATACAAAGATGCAGAGGTGCTGTATAAGGAGATCCTTACCCGTGCTCACGTGAAGGAGTTTGGCTCTGTGGATGGTTTGTAAAACAGAAGCTGTTGGGGCTGGGGAAGTGTGAGCAGTCTGATCTGCTGGCTGTCAGCCTAGGCTTGGCTGGTTCTGGTGTCCCCCTGGCAGAGGGATGGGATGCCTTGCAGGGCCCTTGAGACACTGCCATTCTAGTGTGTTATGCTCCTTCACCCCTTCTCTCAGAATTAGTCTTGAAGAGCTCTGGCTGTCAGTCCTTACTGGGTTGGGAATGGTTGTGGCTAAAAGGAGGAATAGAAAGTGGCATAGGCTGAAGCTTCTCCTTGACACCTGGCACAGGTATCCCCCCATGGGAGGACTTGTTCCTTCCTGCCCTTGCAATGTCATTTGCCTTTCTTGGGGCTCTGGCCCAGGGACCAGGGGGATGTGGAAGCCTTGTCACCTCCCTCTGGTGAGCTGCTGGCTCTGGGGACAGAGTGCTGGGCTATGCAGGAAGCAGAGCCCCCGGGGAAGCGGCAGAGCGACAGGGTGCAGTGGTGAGCAGAGCTGTCTTGCATTCTTCCCCAACAGATGAACACAAGCCGATCTGGATGCATGCAGAGGAGAGAGAGGAGATGAGCAAGGTGAGTCTGAACTGGTTGTGCTGCCTGTTGGTAGTAGCAAGAGCCCTGGGAGGGGAAGGAGATCCAGGGGTTCTGATCTTCTCTTGTCACAGCCAGACCGTCCTTCCTGCAGTCTGAAGAGCTGCCATAGCCACTAATGAAGGCCAGGAGGGGTCTGGAGAGTGGGGAGAGAGCATGGCTGCTCCTTGGAGCTGCAGGGAGGGAAGGCCTGTCAAAAGAGCTTGATGCTTTTCTCAGACAGGGGGTTGTTCAGCCTCTCAGCCACGGCTGCACTCTCTCTCTCTTTTACTTTAGTGATCCATGTGGGGGACACAGGTGATGGAGGATGGCGTATGGCAGAAGGCTGTGCTGCTGGGCCTTGGCACTCTGTTCCAAAGAGCTGCTGGGACCCAGAGCACAACCGGTTTCTGAAGCAGCCCTAAGGCTGCCTGGGGAAAAATGAGGGTCAAGAGGAAACTGCTGCCATCGCCTTGCTTAAGAAACAGAGCCAAACCTCCTGAAAAAGATCTCTGCACAGAGCAAGCCCTAGCTTTTCTGTGTCCTAGCTGGCCTCTGGAAGGGGATAGACATGGGTTGAACTTGCCTTGGACTAGGCTCAGAGGCAAAGAAGCTGTTGCTCCTGTTGCCCAGGCCCTGCTCTGTGCTCAGCTGATAAATGCAGCAGAGTCCTATCTCTGCTTTTCCCAAGCCTAAGACCTCACCTGCTTTTTGGCAGGAGGATGAAGCAGCAGAGTGAAGGGTGGTGGTCTAGCCCTCTCCCTGCAGTGGGAGCAGATACTGCCTCTCTCCTTTTCCTTTGCCCTCAGAGCAGGCCCCATCCCTACATGGGCTCAGAGAGTGGGCTGGTGGGCTTGTCTTAAGGACTTATCAGTCCCATCCTTTGAGCCCTAAGAGCAGGGCACCAGCAGCTGCCTCCCACCAGCATGCTGTGTCTTCCCTTTGAACCGCTCTGCGCAGTCCCCAGTGCAGAGCAGTGCTCAGCTCTGCCTCGCACCGCTCCACTTGCTGCCCTGGGAAGGCTCTGCTGCAAAAGAATTACACTTTCTGTGACACCATCTTGTGCAGGAGAAATCAAAGTTGGAGTAGAGACCGGGCTCTGTTTGCCCCTCTGGGATTAAAACACTTCTGGTGGTATCTCTGGAGAATTAAGGAGTCAAGGGTAGGTAGTTGTAGTGTGGAGCTATGCTCCAGATAACTCAAATTTTGATACAGGGGTAAGAGAACAGGCTTGGGGACCTGTAGTTAGTGAGATTAGTTTTACAGCCTGGGGCAAGCGTTGAGCCTCTTTTCCTGCCCCTGGGGCTCCTGTTCCCAGGGCAGCTGTGGCCATGCCCCATTGCATGGTTGGTGTGGCCTTCCTGGCCAGGCAGCAGTGACCACAGCTCAGCCCAGGGGCTGGGGCTGCTGCGCTCTGCTTTGTGCTATTTCTGTATCTCCTATTAAAAAGCATCAAACCCTTCTTGCAGAGCTTCACTTTTTTTTTTCCCTTCACCCCTCCTTCCCTCTGCTCTCAGTGGGGGGGGGGGGAGGAGCAGCTTGTGCCAGCAGTGGGGCCTGGGGCACAGCTGGCAGAGCTCTGGCCTGTGAGGGTCTTTCTGACCTGGGGGATATGACACTTTTCCCCTCAGGTTCAGCCACCCTCTGTGCGAGCTTCAGAGATGTTTTGAGGCTGTGCAGGTTCTGGTGTGAGGAAACCAAGGCATGTTGTGTCCTCCAGAGTGCCATGAGGATGGGCTGTGTTGTCTCTGCTGCCTTTGGTACCATGGGAGGGGCAAGGAGATAAGATGATGCCCCTTGCTGGGTTGGGGACATCACTTCTACTTGGGGCCCAGATCTGTTGCAGCAAATGGGCTTTCAGCTTTCCTTCCAGGAACCTGCTGGGCTTCATCACCGCGTTTGCACACTGTGCTTCCAAAGGCTGGGCTGGTGCAGGGGTGCACCCTGGGGCCGACCCTGGCGCACAGTGGGAGAGCACAGGCCAGAGAACGGTAGCAGGCGCGGGGCTAACAGCTCTTCTCTCCCATCACCCTGTAGAGCAAGCACAGAGACAGTGCTCCCTATGCTGAGTATGGCGGCTGGTACAAGGCCTGTAAGGTTAGCAGGTAAGAGGTGGTTTGTGGGCAGCTGTGGGCTCGGAAGGGGGTGGCCCTAGGGCTCCTGTTCAGTGTCCATATATTACTACAGCCCGACTGTGAACACTACTCTGAGGAACCTGGGTGCGCTGTACCGACGCCAGGGCAAGCTAGAGGCAGCGGAGACCTTGGAGGAGTGTGCAGTTCGCTCTCGGCGGCAGGTAATCCTAGAGGGACCTTCCCTGGTGGAGGGGGCGTTGTGGGGTTTGGGGTGGCAGGCACAGCATTTGGCTTGGGATGCGGTGAGGAACTCTCCTGCACCTTGCAGCTTCTGATATCCTTGGTTTATGTTCCCATGACACCAGAGCACCATGGTGGTTGGGGCTTCACTTGTGCAGGGGTACACGGTGTACGTGCACATGGCGGCACATGTGCATGCATGCATGGATGGAGCAGATGGCAGTGTGTGTACGTGTGGGGAAGCAGGCGTGGCTCTGCAGAAGTACTGCGGTTGGGTTGGGGCAGGTTACTGGGTTGCTGAGGAGATCTGCACTCACTGGGATGTTTTCTTCCCACTAAATTTTTTTTGTCCAAGGAACACATTAGGGATTTCTTAGAGTACCTCTCACCAAAACTCATCTTGATCTTCTAATAATAAAGCAGAAGCTGTAAGCACTTAGCACAAAGACTGAAGGACAGCAGAAACCTTCACTCACCAAAATGCAAAGAAAAAAAGCTGTCAGCTTTGGGGTAGCAAGCCCTTGTCCCCCAGGGTGGTTTCTGGCTTGGTGGGGGTGGTCACTGAGCTGGGAACCCAAACAGGGATTGCAAAGTGCAGGACGGTGTTTGGCTCCGTCCTTCTTGTGCTGGAGAGTTTTGGTTGTGATGAGGTAACAGCCAAGAGAGGGCACAGCAGATTGCTAGAGGGAAAGAACAGAGAAGGGCAAAACATGGTGCTTCTTTATCCCTTTCTACTTGCAGGGCATTGACCCCATCAACCAGACAAAGGTGGTAGAGATCCTGAAGGAGGGTGATGGCACAGAGAGACGTCGGAGCCTGGGGGGCAGCGTCAAGTACGAGAATGCCACAGACGGTAGCGAGGAAGTGAGTATGGGCGTGGAATGGAGTGGGGTAAGTACAAGACACCATCAAGAATGGCCTCAGCTGGCTGCCAGAGGGAAGGGACAGCCTAGCTCAGGGCTGTTCCCGCGTGGCCTTGTCGTGGCATCCTTGTCTGCCTCCATTCGTTCCCTGCACACTACTTTCTCCTCTTTCTTGGCATGAGCCAGCCGGCCCACAAAGGTGCATGTCTGGGCCTGGCTTCTGGTGTACAGGCCAGATATCCCCAACTGAGAGCTGCTGTTTCCGGGGGGCTGCCAGGCCCTGGTAGCGCACAGTATGAGCTGGTCCTGGTCTGCCCTTATCTTAGCCTTGCAACCTTATTAACACCTCTCCCTGCTGTTCCTCTCGAGGCCCTGGCTCAGAGCATTGGCCCCATCTCAGGCCCACACAGCGTCTGTCAGCAAACTGGCTGTCTGTCCTGCACGGCAGCACAGGCAGTGCTGAGCCTGGGGAGGGTTGTGTGTGTGTGCACGTGCCTGGTGTGTCTGTGACTGAGTGACTGCAGGGCACGGGAGGTCTGTAGCCAGTGTCTTTGCTGTCCTTCTCTCTTGGTCTCGTGCCCTCCGTGGGCTCTGGCCAAGCAGAGGTGGTAAAAGGCAGGTCTTGGCTGGTGTTAGCTGAGGCACAGACAGGGCAACCCGAGCCTGTTTAGGCTGGCTCTGAGGCGGAGAGGCACTTTGGTCACTAGCGCTGAGTCTGGAGGAAGGTAGCGATCCAGGTCTGGGACAGGTGCCTTTTGTCTTCTGCAAGGAAGAGGATGAAGAGGTGGCAAGTGAGCGTGGTGCTGGTGGGTGTTTGCCTCAAGGGCTGCTAGAGCTGTTGACGCTTACCATTTTGCCTGCAAACTCTAGTTGAGAGCATAGTATAGCTGGATACCCGGGGATTGTTGGGACCTGGCAGGGGTGACACACTGAGCGCAGAGTTCTTTCGCTCCCCTCTCACATCTGCTGTCACTAACCCTTCCCCACCTGGCTTGCCTCCATCCCCACCTGCATGAGCTCCCTTCCTTCCTCCTTCCTCTTCCCTGTTGCCATGACAGCCCCTCAACACCCAAGCCTCAAGCCTGCTGGCTCTCTTGATTGTGGATTGTACCCAAGAGGTGGCTGGAGGGGACCGGGGGAGCAGAGCTTTGAGGGAACCTGGCAGCTCTGCCAGGTGCAGGGCTGTCCTCTGTCCTGCCTCTTGACATCAGGAGTGAAGAGGGTCCTAGCCCTGGCAAGGCACCAACCCTGGCCTCTTGCACTCCCCATTAGTAGAGGGGCTAGACAAGCACAGAGGGAGGGGGCTGCAGGTTTGGATCAGGATCTCCTGGTCCCTGTCCTGGCTGGTGTCTCTCTGCTGTTCCTTCTGTCTGCAGTAGGTGTTAGGAGATTGCCTTGCACTGGTGGTGGTCTGGGAGACCTTCCTGATGGGAGATCATCCCAAGGCAAGCAGGCACCACCACCCTCTCCTCCAGCCTGAGCCAGCCGAGGGAGATAATAGTCCCTGCTCTTATGACCCTTCTCCAAGGGTCTTGGCAAGGCTTCCCTGGCCCAGCCAGCTGTAGGTAGGGGGTTTGAGGACTAGCCCAGCACTTGGGGCTGCTGCCATGATGCTCAGTGCCCTTTCCAGCCTGCTGCACACGTAGGCAGCCTCCTCTCCCCAGCTAGCAGCCCTGCACTGGACTGCAGCTCCTCCAGAAAGAAGGCTGAGGCAGCTCCTGCTGCCCTGTCTGTCATGACCAGCTGTTCCCTGTGCTGGTCTGGAGGCCCCAGATGTGCTGCTCCAGGGCAGCCTCTACTGCCGCACCTGGGTGGCCAGCTGCTGCGGGCAGGGCCGGGGAGTTCCTGGGGCACCAGCAGCCTCTGTGCCCTGCTGCCAAGGGCCTCTCTGGAAGCACCCCGTGGCCTGGACTAGGTACTTGCTGCCCAGGTAACGGGGCTGGGGAGCCAGGGTCTGGGCTGAGCCTGAAGCCTTGGGAGCAGGAGGCCGGGGCTGTTCCTCCCTTAGCTAGCTGTTCCTGCCAGCCTGCCAGAACATGCTGGCAAAGAGGTGAGCCTGCTGTTTCAGCCTCACGAGACTCCCTCCCTGCCCAGACAGGGGTCGTTGTCTCTCTGCATGCACCCACCAGCTCCCTGGGTGATCTATGACCTCATGGCCATGTGAATTGTGTCTTTCTCCTCTCTGTGCACTAGGCTTAAATGCCTCCTGAGAATCCCTCTTTCCCTTCCACCGCAATCACCTGGATGTTTGTGTTGTACCTTCCGACTTTTCCTCCACACCATCCCTTCTTCCTCGGCAAGAACTCCACGCCAGCCCCCCAACCCTCCTGGCGCGCGAGGGCACCGCCACGCCTGCAGAGGAGTGCCTGGCCACCTAGCCCGGCTCCAATCCCGTGGCCAACAAGAGCAGGAAGAATCTGCGAGGAGCTGCCTGCTCCCCCAGGCCAGGGCAACGGGCCACTGTCCCCTTGCATGCCCCCACCCTCACCCTACCCTTGCACATCTCTGGGGACCAGGCCTGCAGGGGATTGTCTTCACTCCGGGGTGCCGACTCCACCGTCATTAGACATCCTCAGCCTTCCTAGCTTGTTCCCTCCACCTCTGCAGAGGCCAGGACAGAGACACGAAGAGGGGAAGCGGTTTTGTGTCAGAGGGCTAGCCTTGGCAGGGCTGTCGCGTGCCTGGTTGCTTTCTTCCCTGTAGGCTTCGCTGATGTTAGTACCCTGTAGCAAGCCTGTGCTGGCCACCCGTGAGCTAGGCTCTCCCTGCAGCATAGAGCAGTCCCTGTCTCGCTATCCTCTGCGCTGAGCTCTGCAACCTGGGGGCAACATGCGGGTCTCTGCAGGGGCACAGGAGTGTGGGGTGGCCCATAGCAACTGTACATCCAAGATGGGGCGAGGGGGTGACAGCCAAGGGCCATGCATGGACCAGGGACCTGCCAGGAGAAGTGTGCTTGGTTGCAACTTCCTGACCTGTTGCTGTAGCTGAGTTCCTGATGGCATTAAGGGATGAATCGGCTCCCTGTTGCTCCAGGGTCCCCAGGTGTGGCTGCTCGGAGAGGAAAAACTGAAGGTGAATCTGTTTGCTGTTTCTTGGAGGCAGAGGAAGGGTAGGAGGAAAGCAGAACTTTTCTGCAAGCCCCAGACCCTTGTAAGTGGCTGAGATGGGGAAGGGGCTTCTTTGGAGCAGAGTGGTTGAGAGAAAAGGAGGTGCAAAGAAGAATATGAGGAAAGGAAGAGCTAGGGGCTTGGGGTTCTGAGCATTTGGGGGCAGATGGGATGGCTGGAGGGATGGTTGGAAGGAGGTTTCTGCAGGAGAAGGGGACAGGTTGCTCATGGAGGATGACAGTTCTTGAACGCAGGACCTGGCTTGCCAGGCATGGTCCCTGGGGCTGTGACTCGCTGTCTGGCTGTCCCTAGGTAAGTGAGTGGGATATCTAACCCTGTGACTGCTAGGAAGACAGTGCTGACCCTGGGTGTTTGTGGAGGTGGCTCAGTGCCTCTGGGCTTCTAGGCCTGCCCAGGGTCTGGTGCTGTCAATCGCTGCTGGGAGAAGAGATGTTTTCCAGAGCCAGACCACCACTGTCTTGAGCCTCACGCACTTGGGTGCACATCCTCATCCCACCTCCTCTAGGGAGTGAACCTCCTTGGCCCTCCTACCTGGGAAGAAAGCTGGGGAGGCTGCAGCCAGTGGGACAGAGGCCAGCACAGGACTGCCCCTTATTTATTTAGCTAGATGGTTTCTCTCATGCTAGTCATCCGGCACATTGTGATACTAAACACACTTGTGTCTGTCTCGGTCTCACTTTCCCATGGTGGTGCAGAGGCCTTGGGGCACATGCATGCTGCTCCCCTGGGAGCTTGTGCTTGCTGAAAGGAGGTTTATCTTCAGGACTATGGGGTGTGGAGCCCAGGCATGAGTGCTCTAGGGCTGTGCCTTCCCTGCCTCTCTCTCCCAGTGCTTCTCCATGCTCCTGGAGAATGGTGAGTCCCCAGTGCAGGGTGCATTCAGGCCTTAGTGCCACCTGCCCCTGTGCTTTGCTGTGTCCTGGACCTGGTGCTGTAACAACCATACCTCTGATTAAAGGTAGACAGACTCGAATCGCTGCCCTGTGCTTCTTTCCATTCTCTGTAGGCCAGCATTGGCCGGCCCTGGGGTGGTGGGTGCAAATGCTGCTGGAGCAGGTGTGAGGGTGCTTGGTGTTTGTGTGCAGGAGGATGTGCTGCCCCCGGGGTGCCTCTCCTAGCCTGAGCATTGGAGATGAGAGACACAGCTCCACACTGTGCCTCTCCCTAACCTTCAAAGTGGGGTTGCTACTAACCTCAGCTCTATAGCCATGGGTGGCAGGGCTGCCCAGGGGCATCTGAGCTTGGGCCTTCCCCAGCAGGTGTTTCCGTTAGCCAGAGAAGTACCCCATTGTGTCTCCCCGTACTGAGCTCTATGTGCTGCCAAATCCTGCCCAGGTCCTCTGTCTCCATGCAGCAGGCAGGCTGGAAGCGTACAGTGGAGAGCAGCTCAGTGGTAGAGCTGCTGCTTTTTCTTTTATTTCTCTCGTTCTGGTGGGTGCAATGGGGTGAGGGCTCTGCGGTAAACCAAGCCCCATAAATGTTCTGCGTTAAAAATAACCCTGCAGAAAAGAGAGTGGGGAGGGAAAGGAAGCTATTTTTAGCCCAGCATGCGGCAGCATTTGGTTCTGGTGTTGGTCTGCAGTCAGCCTCCGTCACTGCAGCTGGGGAAGTGTTCCTCTCTCTAGCCCTGACCCCAGAGCATACTTTCTGCCTGGATCCTGCTGCCCTTGTACCATGATTCCACATCCCTCCTGCAGCTGCATTCCCTTCTCCACCACTGGCTTGTGTACCCTGGGAAAAAGAACAGTGCCTGATATGGCAGTACCCTGCAGGGAGAGGGGTGACCCAGTGCATGTCTGGCGGGGAGGCAAAAGACACCCCACCACCCCCACCCCATCTTTGCTAGTGCCACATACTGATGGCCAGCTCCTCCAAAACCTGCCCGGGATGCCTGATGCAGGAGTTGAATTGTTTGCCTTGCTAATATTTTTGGTACTCTGCATTCCTGGTGAGTGGGTCCCCTGCAGCAACAGCACATGGCTCCCAGTTTGGAAATCCTTCATCCTGACGAGAAAGCGAAGCACTTGGCTTATTCAAGAAGGGATGACATAAATACAGGAGAAAGGTTTATTGGTAGGAAAAGTCCTGTTCATCCTAGGGCTGGACCAGCTTTGGGTAGCTGGAGCAGGGAAGTCTGGGAAAAGCCTTCCCCAGGGCCACGAGCCGTGGAGATCAGCACAAGGGTGTGAGTGACCTAGGGCAGAGACCCTGCTTACCTGCAGAGCTGCATGGACCGTCCTGGGGCTGCTGCTGCTGCCAGCCTGGGCCACGGCATTTTGTTCACTTGGAGTGGTACAACAGGACTCCCACACATGCCAGTAAGGAACAAAAGGCTTTTATGGTCACCTTACCTCCATTTCTTCTGCCCTGATGTACCAGGGGCCATTGGGATCAGGAGCAGGGAGGACTGCTGTTGTCAGGCCATCAGAGCGAAAGTAACTCTGCAGCGGCAGTGGTGCCATAGCCTTGTGTAATGAGCATGCCTGGCCACAGGGCAAGAACTTGGTGCCATGATGGCATGAGGTGGTGTCATGCTGGCAGCCTGTGCCTTGCACACATGTGGAGCTAAACGCTGGAGATGGGCTCAGAGCTTGTGAAGGGCTGAGTGCCTTTCTGAGTACTGGGGACTTTCGGGGGCATGGGGGCTTTAGGGCTGGTTTTGGTCTTTGGAAAAAGCAAATTGCCGTAAAGCTGGGGCAGCTAGTGCGGCTAAAGTTGGGAGGGTCAAGGAGAGTGGTGCCTGCTTGGCAATGCACTGTTGGTGCAGCCAAAAGAAAGCATCCCAGATGGAGCTGCCTGAATTGCTCAGCAGGCTCAAAGCTCATCCTCTTGGAGGTGTTAAGAGGTGGGACAAGGCTGTGTGTGCATGTGGACTAGTCTTGTCTAACAGGAGTGAGCCTGCAGGATCGAGATGTGCAGCAGGATGAGTGCTGGATGGAGAAGAGGAATAACAGTGGCATGGTGAGGAGGGGCGAAGAGACGGGGAGGATAGTCTCCAGCCAGCAGCAAATGAGGAGCGAGTCCTTGAAATGAATGTCCCAGCAGCATGTCCTGGCCTGACAAAAGTACTCCCAAACTTCAGGCTCCTGGGACCTCCTTGGTAGCTGCTGCCTGAGCTGTTGCAGGTGCTGTAGCTATGCCGTGTGGGGATGCCAGTGCCCTTTGCTGGTGGCCTGGTGCCAGGCAGAAGCCTGGCTGGGTGTTGGGCTTGCAGCAGGCAGGAGGGAGGAGCCAGGCCACTGTGGGGGTCCCTGACTCCATGGTGGTCGTGTTCCACGGAGAACCAGGGGGCAGGGGAGCCATGTAGTGAACAGTAAGCCTGCTCTGGGCCAGGACTAAGTCCTGCGTGCAAGCAGGCAAGAGTGTTTGGAGCAAAGCCTCGTCCTGGCTGCCTGTATGCAGCATGTCAGAGCCTGATTGGTGCCACTCAGCCATCGCCCCAGCTTGTGTCTCTGTGTCCAGGATGGCAGTGGCACCCTCCAGCGCAGCAGCTCCCTGGGGAAAATCCGGGATGTGATACGGAGGAGCAGTGAGATGTTGGTCAAGAAACTGCAGGGCAATGGTCCCCTGGAGCCCAGGAACACCAGGTAAGGACCAGAGCCGTGAGGGCCAAGCTGTGAGTGCAGGGCGGGCACACCTTGGGGGCTGGGGTCTGGCCAGGCACAACAAGATCACACCTGCTCTCTTGTGCTTTCTTGTAGCATGAAACGAGCTGCATCATTAAATTACCTGCACAAGTCCAGCGATGCTTCGTTTGAGGTAAGCGGCAGGGCTGGTGCAGGAAGGGGCATTAGGGTGGGGACTGTGTGGCTGCAGCTGGCTCTGGGGGCCGGGGCCACAGGTGGTGAGGGGCACAGCAGCCCTGGTGGGCCGTGGCCAAGTGCCCCCCAGGAGGCATTCATCCCTCTGTGCCACTGCGTGGGGCTGGAGCCACTCTGCCTTCCCTGGGCAGCTGCACAGCCCCTCCTGTGGGGTCATCGCCCCCAAAGGGCATGTGTGGCCCCCATGTAGCCACCTCCCTGCCTGCTGAGCTCAGCAAACCCTCCAGCCCCAGCCTGGGAGCAAGGAAGGCGGAACGTGGCACTTCGTGTGGCTGCTACCAGCCCTGGCTGCCAAGGCACGGGGCGCAGGGGTGGGCTGGCAGCTCTGGGGGGCTGTGCAGGGCAGGCACTGGTTCTCACGGGCACTGTCTGTATTTTCCAGGGCACCCCAGGCTTCCGCGCCGAGAGCAGAGGCCTGAGCGCCAGCAGCATGGACCTGTCCTCCCACAGCTCCCTGCTCTCCCCCAACTGAGCGCCGCTCTGCTGCCCGTGCCCCCACGGCTCTGCCCGGCCCGGGGCCGCCCCGGTGCCCCCTGCCCCGCCACTGCTCCCTGTGCCCGAGTCAGGGCCCGCGGCCCCACGCATGCTCCTCCGCTGCCGCGCCGGGGGCAGCGCGCTCGGGCCCCGCCACACCCGCCAGCCCCGGGGGAAGGGGCGCCCCCGGCCCTGCCCGGCCGCCCTGCCCGGCTGTGGCAGGGTGCCCCGCCGCCGGTTGATTGCTGTACTTTATTTTATTAAATAAAACCCCCCGGAAGCGACCGCGGCTCGGCCCCGGGGGACGCGGGGGGGGGTGGGAGCGCAGCGGGCAGGCGCGGAGCCCGCCCAGGCGCCAGGGGGCAGCCTGCTGACGGCAGCGGTGACGCCGCTCGGGGGCGGGGTGGGGCGCTGCCCGCGGGAGCGCTCACTTCCGGGTACGGG
>WKFP01013460.1:0-74651 GCA_011057875.1 Pterocles orientalis | reverse complement strand
GTGGGACAAGGCTGTGTGTGCATGTGGACTAGTCTTGTCTAACAGGAGTGAGCCTGCAGGATCGAGATGTGCAGCAGGATGAGTGCTGGATGGAGAAGAGGAATAACAGTGGCATGGTGAGGAGGGGCGAAGAGACGGGGAGGATAGTCTCCAGCCAGCAGCAAATGAGGAGCGAGTCCTTGAAATGAATGTCCCAGCAGCATGTCCTGGCCTGACAAAAGTACTCCCAAACTTCAGGCTCCTGGGACCTCCTTGGTAGCTGCTGCCTGAGCTGTTGCAGGTGCTGTAGCTATGCCGTGTGGGGATGCCAGTGCCCTTTGCTGGTGGCCTGGTGCCAGGCAGAAGCCTGGCTGGGTGTTGGGCTTGCAGCAGGCAGGAGGGAGGAGCCAGGCCACTGTGGGGGTCCCTGACTCCATGGTGGTCGTGTTCCACGGAGAACCAGGGGGCAGGGGAGCCATGTAGTGAACAGTAAGCCTGCTCTGGGCCAGGACTAAGTCCTGCGTGCAAGCAGGCAAGAGTGTTTGGAGCAAAGCCTCGTCCTGGCTGCCTGTATGCAGCATGTCAGAGCCTGATTGGTGCCACTCAGCCATCGCCCCAGCTTGTGTCTCTGTGTCCAGGATGGCAGTGGCACCCTCCAGCGCAGCAGCTCCCTGGGGAAAATCCGGGATGTGATACGGAGGAGCAGTGAGATGTTGGTCAAGAAACTGCAGGGCAATGGTCCCCTGGAGCCCAGGAACACCAGGTAAGGACCAGAACCGTGAGGGCCAAGCTGTGAGTGCAGGGCGGGCACACCTTGGGGGCTGGGGTCTGGCCAGGCACAACAAGATCACACCTGCTCTCTTGTGCTTTCTTGTAGCATGAAACGAGCTGCATCATTAAATTACCTGCACAAGTCCAGCGATGCTTCGTTTGAGGTAAGCAGCAGGCAGGTGGCAGGGCTGGTGCAGGAAGGGGCATTAGGGTGGGGGCTGTGTGGCTGCAGCTGGCTCTGGGGGCCGGGGCCACAGGCGGTGAGGGGCACAGCAGCCCCGGTGGGCTGTGGCCAAGTCCCCCCTAGGAGGCATTCATCCTTCTGTGCCACTGCGTGGGGCTGGAGCCATTCTGCCTTCCCAAGGGCTGGCCTGCGCCTGAGCCCCCAGGGCCTGCCCGGGGCAGCTGCACAGCCCCTCCTGTGGGGTCATCGCCCCCAAAGGGCAGGTGTGGCCCCCATGTAGCCACCTCCCTGCCTGCTGAGCTCAGCAAACCCTCCAGCCCCAGCCTGGGAGCGAGGAAGGCGGAAAGTGGCACTTTGTGTGGCTGCTACCAGCCCTGGCTGCCAAGGCAAGGGGCGCAGGGGTGGGCTGGCAGCTCTGGGGGGGTGTGCAGGGCAGGCACTGGTTCTCACGGGCACTGTCTGTATTTTCCAGGGCACCCCAGGCTTCCGCGCCGAGAGCAGAGGCCTGAGCGCCAGCAGCATGGACCTGTCCTCCCACAGCTCCCTGCTCTCCCCCAACTGAGGCCGCTCTGCTGCCCGTGCCGCCACGGCTCTGCCCGGCCCGGGGCCGCCCCGGTGCCCCCCTGCCCCGCCACTGCTCCCTGTGCCCGAGTCAGGGCCCGCGGCCCCACGCATGCTCCTCCGCTGCCGCGCCGGGGGCAGCGCGCTCGGGCCCCGCCACACCCGCCAGCCCCGGGGGAAGGGGCGCCCCCGGCCCTGCCCGGCCGCCCTGCCCGGCTGTGGCGGGGTGCCCCGCCGCCGGTTGATTGCTGTACTTTATTTTATTAAATAAAACCCCCCGGAAGCGACCGCGGCTCGGCCCCGGGGGACGCGGGGGGGGACGCGGGAGCGCAGCGGGCAGGCGCGGAGCCCGCCCAGGCGCCAGGGGGCAGCCTGCTGACGGCAGCGGTGACGCCGCTCGGGGGCGGGGTGGGGCGCTGCCCGCGGGAGCGCTCACTTCCGGGTACGGGCGGAGGGGCGATGGCGCGGATCACGCTGGAGGACCTGGACGCGCTGGGCGACGAGGCCGCGGCCGGCAGCGAGGAGGACGGCGACGAGGAGGAGGAGGAGGAAGAGCGGGGCCGGCTGTTCGCCCACTGGGAGGCCGTGGCCAGCACGCACCGAGTGAGCCTGCCCCGGGGTGAGCGCTGGGCCGCGCTGCGCGGGCGGAGGCGGCCGGGCGGGCCCCGCTGACGGGGCAGCCGGGGGGGGCCGCGGGGGGAGCGCTCCCGGGGCTGGCAGCGCCCTGGGAGCCGGCTTCGGGCCCGCGGCGGCGCGTAGCGGGCTGGGCCCGGGCCTGGCGCGGGCGAGCCCCGGCTCTGCTGTTCTTTGCCTTGCAGACATGGCAGGCCCCATCCTCCAGATGACCCGGCACAGCCAGGCTCGCGAGCCCGTGCCGTACGTTTCCCTCTCGCGGCATGAGAAGGTGAGGCCCGCTCTTCTCTGCACCCCCGGGGTTGCGTCCACTGGCTGCCCGCCTGGGGCGAGGCCCGTGTGGGTGCTGCCGCCAGCCCGGGGAGCAGGAGGAGCGTCTTCCTTGCAGAGAAGGCGGCCACGCGTTGGCTTGCGTGCCACTGGCCTCGAAGAGGTTTCTGCAGAAGCGCTGCAGCCAGGATGGCAGCTCTGGGTTGGTGTGGCATTCTGCTGTTCCTGCATCTTCTCCTACGTTGAGTAACGGCGATGCTCAGTTTCCCAGTCTTTTTTAAAAAAATTGGACTGGTCCTGCTGCTTTCTCTGGCCTCCTTTACCAAGCTATCTTCTGCTGGAGTGGGCACATCCAAGAGAGTGAATTTTCATTTCAGAGCCTGCTCCATGCCTTGCTCAAAACGTTGCCTGCCTTGAAGTCCTGCGGGGTTTGTGTTTGTGCTAGTTATGCGGCTCCTGGTTGAGCTGAGATCTCAGCTGGCATGAGATAAGGATGCTTTGGTGGGGAACACAGGGCTGTCAGACCTGAGCATGTGTTGTTTGTCACAACTGCCAAACATGACAGCTTCTGCCTGAAGGTCTCCTGTTCTTGCTGGCTAAGTTGCACACCTTCTTATCCCTTTCACACAAGGGTCCTTTGAGAAATAACTGTGAAGAAGTGCTTGTCAGACTGGTTACTGTGTCTTTGTAGGCTTGGTTGGGCTTGCTACCAAGAAAGACATCTTGTCAATTGTCCTCTGTATGAGGAGAGCTTAACCAATTTCTTCTGGGCTGAGGCCCGGCACTCCTGCCTGAAGAACACGTCTGAGCATGTGGGTTGTACAGCCCTGAATTGGGGCTTCACCACGCTCCCTCTTCCCCTGCTCTTGTGGGACTTAGTCTGGGCTCTTCTCTACCTCTTCTGGTCCCAGGCGGGAATGGGGCCACAGGACTTTGTGGGGCCTGAAGATCTTCTGTTGCTATTCGCATCCCCTCTGTGCTTGAGGCGGATTCTTGGAGTTTGACTCTGGGGCTGGGTGAGGAGATAGGAGCCATTTCCTGGCGTTAGTGCTTGGGGGGACTGGAGATGGGGCCATTAAGGACACATTTTCTATGCTCAGGCAGGATTAGGTTGCTCCTCCTGAGTTGTCTGCTACAAGCCCTCATCCTCTTGGAGGCAAGTGAATAATTACACCACCTGCAGAGCCTTGCTCTGGCCAGAGTCCTGCTCACATTGCAGGGACCTGTTGCCGCTAGGTCTGTGTGAAGCATCTTCACTTTTTCTCTTGGGCAAATCTCGTCTTCTAAAGCACTTAATATAAGGATCAGGCTGTTGGAAGGACCAGATGCCATGCCTTGCTGGGTTAATGTGTTTGTTCACAGACGGTGTGGCAGATGAGGGTTGCAAATACTCTAGAGGGACTGGTGGTTTGCTTGCTTGGAAAATGTTCTTGCTTTGCTTGGTGGGACAATAGCAGGCATGGCCCCATCTAGAGGGAGAATACTGGCTACCTTGCGGTGTTTTGAGGGGCTCTTCTTCCTGGCACCCCACTGATGTACACGAGCAGCGCAGGTGCCTGCCTTCTGCCTTTGGTTTGGCCTTCTGAATAGAGACCTGATCTGGATGGGGGCACAGGGAGGCTGCACTCAGTGTTGAGGCTGGTCAGAGCTTCTTGGCTCACTCACTGCCAGCGCAGATGTGGAGCACAGAAGTTTGGACAGGTGCCCTGAGCTCTGTGGAAACAAGGTTGTCTTATGACTGCTTTCATCTGGCTGAAGAACAAGTTGACAGCAGCAAGACAGGCGTTGGCTACAACTCCCTGCTCCCTCTTTATGCGTTACCTGTGGTTACAGCTATGCCACGAGCTGAACTATGAGCAGATTTAGATGCAATTTCCCCTCTCCCCCCTGCCCCTCTTCTGTGTTGGGCTTGCCCAGAAGATTGGGGGTTTTAGCTGGAAATAGAGACACTGACCCATCCCACAAAGCTGTTCTCTCTGCACCAGCTGCATCCATGTCTCGTCTTCCTCCTGTCATTTCTTGATATGGGAGAAGGATCTGGGAAGAGTTTTGTTCCATCCTTCACAGCTATTCTGGGTGCTGGAGCTTGTCTGCCAGAGTTGGCCATCTACTGGGCAGGAGGCTTTTTGCTTGTCATCCTTTGTGCATGCAGTGCTCCAGGGAGAAGGCGCTGTACCTGAGATTCATCTTAACCTTCCTGGCAGCCTTTGGGTACCTGGAATCGGGAACATCCTTGTGAGTAGGCGGGGCAGCAACTGGAGAAGGAGCAGAAAGTCCTGTACCCCTACTGAGGATGTGCTGTGTCCCTGTGCATGCCAGGAGCATCCAAGCCTCCCTTGCACCTTGTCCCCTGTCTGTGCTTTTCCTTTTGCTGACTTTTGCCCGGTGCTGTTAAGTGTCCTCGTCTGGAGGTGCGCGTGATGCCAGTTCCCCTTGCCTTCTCTGGCCTCACCTACTGGCGGGGGGTCTTGTTTTGGCAGGGTCCTGTCTCCCCACTGCCTGCCTGTCAGTGTTGGTTTTGCCACCCGAGTGCTGCAGTGTTGTCCGCGTGCTGAACTCTGACTTGGCTTGTCTGTGGCCTGTTTCAGTGCGAGGAAGCAGCCTACGAGGAGCGGCAGTACCCAGCTGGGAAGTGGGCATGTGTCACCAAGGGGGAGCCCATGTATGAGCAGAGCATCTCTATGAGCTTCATGAAGCTCATGCGCTACATCTGCAAGGAGAACTCTGTAGGTGTGTGCAGGCAGGGGCTGGAGGGGGGCTGGTAGGCTGCACAGAGGGAGGGTCCTGCCCACTGTTTGTCTGGAGTGGGGAGAAGGGCTGCTGCCACTGACCCAGCTGTCTCACTGTGCCCACTGCCTTCATGCCTCCTTCCAGGTTGCTATCTGGGCATGACAGTCCCAGTGCTCAACGAAATCCATCTGACCCAGCAGGGGACCGAGCTGGAGCGCGAGGTCATAACTGCCTATTATCTCCCAGGAGAGTTCCAGCAAAACCCCCCTGTTCCCATGGACCCTGAAATCCACATCACTGAGAGGGCACCGCTCCGGGTTATAACAAGGTGACCCCAGCACCAGAGGTGTTTTCTCAGCTCAGCAGAGGTGTATGAACTCCCTGCATGGCTGCTGTGGTTCCTTGGGCAGAGGGGTGGGAGCCCTGGCTGTGGGAAGGGGGAATACACTGGCTCTGTTCCTTACATTGCTCCCTTTGCTGCAGGGTTTTCTATGGGATGACCACTGAGGAGACGATTCTGCGAGAGATCAGTCTCTTCTGGGAGCTCTTGGGCTCCACAGACACTGTGCACAGGGAAACCTACATTGTGGCTGCTTATGAAAATCCCAGCATCCCTCAGCGCCGCAATGAGATCTGGTTCATCCGCCGAGCAGAGTGAGTCCCCTCTGACTGCAAACCGTGCTGTGGCTGGACCCGGTGTAGGTGGCGGTTCTCACCCAAAGAAGACGAATGCACATCCTGACCCACCATTCACCCACAAAATGGCAAGATGAGGAGACTGCAGGGTGGGTTTGCACTCTGCCCAGCGAGGGCCCGGCCAAGGGGAAAATCTGCCTGGTCTGGACTTCACCTGCCCCCTCAGGGGCCAGCTGGGGCTGGAGCTGGCACCAGGGAGAGCCTCTGCAGCAGGCTCCTGGTAGGAAGCACATGGTGGGGGCTCCTGTAAGGCAGTAGCCATATGGGCTTGTGCAGCGTGCTAGCCTGACCTGGACTTCTCTCAGCTCGGAGCTGGGGTGCAGAGCTGTGCAGGCATGCTAGTGGGGCCCATGTTTGGCAGAGTCGAAAGCTGGTGGTGTGTAGAAGGGAAATGACTGTGTACGAGGTGTGGGGTTCTGTCTGGGCTCAGGCCTGCTTCCTGTGAGAATGGCAGCCTGTCCCAAACAGAGCCACTGAAATGCTGCTACAGGGACAGCGGGGTTCAAAGGGGGGAAGGGGCTTGCCACAAGTGAGATGTGGGTCCTGAATGTTTCCTGCTGGGGTTGGCTCTCTTTGGACTGTTGGGTGCCTCTCTGGCTGTCACTCACCATCCCTCAGCCAGGACTGGGGTGCTGGCCGCTTTTGCCCATCAGTTGTGGGTGCTGTTTTGAGGAGCTGCTTCAAGCTAAGAGGATCCTGACAGCAGCAGCAGCGGCGGCACTACTGTGTGTTGTGTTGTGCATTGATCAGTAAGTTTCACATCTGTGCTTTCTTGGGCGAAGCTAGCAGTGCCAACAGTAAATAAACTGAGCTCACACCACTGCAGCTGCACATCCCTGATGGTGGGGAAGGGGGTTGCCCAGGTTGGCTTGGGAAGAGCCTTGCTCTTTCCCTCCTCAAGATGCTTCAGGCTGCGAAACTGTGGCTCATTAGAAGGGCTCTAATGTTTGCCCAAGTTATGGCCTCGTGTTCAGCCAGGCACAGCCTCTGCTTTGCTGCACAGGCTGCTTACATTGCTGCTGCAAACAACGCTGGCCACGGTCCCCTGCAGGTAAGGTGGTTTTCTGTTGCATGGGTCTGCTCTAGCCTCATTTTTCCTCTGTGCAAAAAGTTAGCTCCTTTGACTGTGCGGCACACAGGCACCTGATCTCGGGGGCTGAGAATTCAAATATGACTGCATGTCATGCTGGTTGGCTGCAGGAACTGGTGTACTTTTGCAGGGACGTGCTCCATGTGGAGGGACTTCTGGCTGCTTCTGACACAGTTCCCAAGGAGTTTCCTCCTCTTGTAACTGGAGGTGTGCTGTGTGCCTTGCTCCCTGCTGCTGGCCAAACTCTGGCTCTTTGGCCCTGCAGTGCAGACGCAGTCGGGAGGAGGCCAGG
The DNA here is from genome assembly GCA_011057875.1 of Pterocles orientalis. Lineage (NCBI taxonomy): Eukaryota > Metazoa > Chordata > Aves > Pterocliformes > Pteroclidae > Pterocles > Pterocles orientalis. The sequence goes on along the minus strand of WKFP01013460.1, from coordinate 67,445 downwards.
GCCAGCTCTGCGGTCTCATTGCCCTAGCAGTGCAGGTTGCTTCTGCCACCCCGTTCTCCAGTCAGATGCCGTTCACTGCCCTGTCCAGGCTGGCTGGCCCCTCTGGCAGCAAAGGGAGCCTGGCTGCTCAGCCTGTGGCTGTGGGGAGAGTGGGGCTGAGCATGTTACACCCTCTTTGAGGGAGCAAGGTAGCTCCAGGCAGAGACTGGGCAAGTACAGCAAGAGCAGACAAGTGGTTTCCTGGGTGTCTTGTGGTGCAGTTTTTGTCCCTGGGGCACTAGAGGCAGGTAGGGGCTGGGGAGGTGCTGTGACAGCCTGCAGCTCTGAGGGCTGATGTGGCAAGTGCTTATCAGATAAGCGATACCTGGATCAGCTGTGCTCGCTTCACTCTTGGGGAAGGAGAAGCAATCCCCTCATGTCAGGCTGGGATCAGGTGGCTCAGCACCTGTGGGAGAACAAAATTGGACAGTATGTGTGGGATAGAGACCCTTTCTCTTACTGCACATCAGCTGCTTTGCTTGCTTGCCCCAAGCTTGCATGTGGAAGTAAAACTTGCTTTCAAGAGCTCACTGAATAAGGCTAACACTTCCTCTGAGGTTGCTTGGTCCCCAACCACAACCAAACAGCTTTTGGTGGCAGGAAGCGATGGCTTCCCTCTCAGAGAGGATTGTTCTGTGGCTACTGGCAAAGCCGCACAGCCACGTGCCCTGCAGCTCCGTGGCATCCCAGGCCCTGCTAATGGCAGGGGCTTCTGCCGCAGCTCCGGGCGGGCACCACCACGCAGGGCAGCAGGCCTGCTCTCATCCTGCGCCACGCGCTTGGCCGAGCCAAGGCTTCAGCATCCTCTGTGCTGGATCCCGCCGTGCTCCTCGGGGATGCTGTGGGGCGTCTGACGGCGAGTCTCCCCTGTGGTACCAAAAGCCCGCCCGCATTTTGGAGGCTCAACAAGCAGCTAGAAAGCTGCCAGAGCCGGGGGCGCAGGGCAGCAGCAAGGCTCCCCGGGAAGGGTTTTATCAGGCAGTCGGGCCGGCTGCGCCCCAGCTTTGGGCGATGTGGAGCAAGGAGCAGACGGGGTGTTGAGCAGGCGGCACTCTGCCCGCAGCCAGGCGCAGAGCTGCGGCCTCCTAGGAACCCCTCTGCCCCGCGGGGTCCCAGCAGCGGTACAGATGGGGGAGCTTCTACCGTGGGTTGAACAAACAGTCCGTCCGGGGGGAGCAGAGCGCTGCTGCCTCCTCGCTGCTCCGCGCCGGGGTCTGCTCCGGGCAGGAGAAGGGGGCGCCCGGGGGTTCAGGCCGTGCCCTCGCCCCCCGGGCCGGGGAGGTCCGCGGCTCTGCGGCGGGACACTGTCCCGGGCCCTCCATGCCGAGCTCCGCGGGGGCTGCTCGCGGGACCCCCGCTCGCCGCCGCCTGGGCCCCGCCCGGTTTCCGGTGGCCGCCCCGCCCCCGGAAGCCCCTCCCGGCGGCAGGCGGGGCGGCGGCATGGCCAGGGGCCGGGGCGCGCGCTGACCGGCGTGGCGCGGAGCGGAGGATGGCGGCGGTGCTGGCGCTCCTGGCGCTGGGTGAGTGCGGGCTGGGCCCTGGGGGTGCGGGTCCCGGTGCCCAGCCGCGGCGGGGGCGGCCTCCTTGCCCGAGTCCCCGGTGGTCTGGCCCCTTCCCCTCTTCCCCCTCCCCCTCGTTCCGGTGGTCCCGGCGGCCCCGCTACAGGCCCGCTCGGCCCACGGGCCTCCGGTGCGGAGTAGGGGCTGTGTGGGGCCCCGTGGCTTCGACCCCGGAGGGCGGCCGCGCCCCCGCTCCGGGGAGCCCCGCCGCCCCGTGGGAGCCGCCTCGCCCCGGCTGCGCTTCCCCGGCGTGCGGCGGCTCGCCCTGCCCGCGCCCCCGGGAGCGCCGCGCCGAGAGGAGCTCGGATGGAAACGCGCCGGGCGGCTGCCGTCGGGGAGGCGGCGGACGGGGGGCTCCCGGCTCCCCCCCTCGCTGGGCTCAGCCCCGGCCCGCAGGCTCTGCGGGCGCCGCGGCGAGGGCTGACCCCCAGCAGGCTGTTTGGGCGGTTTTCCCGTGAAATCTGAGCGGAGCCAAACTCGGGAGGGTGGGCTCCCACCCGGAGAAATCGGCCTCCGACGGCTGCGGGAGCTTCGGCTGGCGCCGAGCACATCTGGATGAACCTCCTGAGGGTGCGAGCAGGGCTGACCCAGCCTCCCTGCCGCTCCCCTGCTCTGCCGTTCTCGTCGGTGGCCCAGAGGCTTGCGGGGTGGCCGCTTGGCTTTCCTGGGTGCTGCTTTTCTCAGTGTTCAACTCTTAACCTGCCTTCCCTCGCTCTGCTCCGTGGGGGTCCTCTGCAGAGTCGTTTTCCTTGTCCGAGGAGCCCGGGGGCTTGGCTGGGGTGTGAGAGCCGCAGCGGCTGCAAGCTGCTTTCCAGCCTGTCCTGCCTGCTCCGCTGTCTGCCCCGTGCCGCCTTGTTTCTTGCCCCGTTTGGTTGGGAAAGCTGCAGACGTGGTCCTTCACGTCGCCCTTACCTGCTTGTGGTCCCTTCTGTGTCACTCTGCACAACTACAGTTTTCTTTGGGATTTCTGCTGCAACGTAAGTGATTCCCAGCCGGGGAAGGAGGGGAGGATACTGCCTCCGAGGGTGAGATATTTTGTAGCGCTGCTGCTCTTCGCATATCTGGAGCTGTGACTGAGCCCTGCTGCCAGGCTGCAATAACATCTTAATTTACAGCTGATAAGCAGAAAAAGCAGCACTTATTTAGTTGATTAGCGCTGTAATTACTGATTGCCTTGGCAGCCCTTCTGGGAAGGCTGTTTCTGCAGGGGGAGTGCCTGCTTTGCTTGGGCTCTGGTTTGGAGCTGCGGGGACCTTGTGTGCCTGCTGCAGCCTTCCCCTACTCACCAGCGTGCTGCCAGCAGCAGCTGGGATGTGCAGCCCTACCTGTGAGGGCTGTCCGCCACCTTTTCTGCTGGCACACTCCCCTCTCCTGTTCCTGGAGTTTCTGTGATGCTCCAAGCATGTGCTCTCCTCCTTGTTTCTCCTGCTTAGCCAGGACCACATCCTACAGCACTGGGAGGAGCCTGCTGCCATCTGGCTCATGGACACTGTAAAAAAATCTCAGATGCCAGCAATGCGGTTGAAATGTACGGTTCAGTGTCTAGGTTTTATGGGCTAGTGGTAAGTTTGGCTGGTGGCGGGGCAGTGTCTCCCTTTGTGAATGATGTCTGGAGAGGAAAGACCTGTGAAGTGTCAGTGGCTCATGGGGGTCCTTTGTGTGATCTCGTTTGCCACGTATGTGTTCCAGGAGTTCTTGGTACCTGGACTGCTGGTCGCTGTTCCTCCATTTCCGTTGCTCAGCAAAGCTATGATCTCTCTGGCCGTGATACTGCAGCGTGCCAGATGTGTGCTGGCTTCTGCTCGAACATGTGGTTGAAATGCTAGCAGAGGAAATATTTGCTGAGTCAACTTTCTTTAAAGCTAAAAAAAACCCAAAACCCCGAAAGGTCTGTTTCGTTCTGGAAGTGCCTCCATGTCCTGTGTTGAGCTGTATGTTTCTGTATGGCAGTGCTTTTCTTCTGCTCTCTAGCAAGCCCCTTCCTAAAGAAAATTTCTGAAAGCAGGAATGTTCCGATAGGGTCTGAGAATTTCTCTTGGGTTTAAAGGGTCCAAAATAAATTTCTAATAGTACAACTTAGGTGACTTTTGCTCTTTGAACTGAAGCTGCCATCTGTTTTCCAGGGGCTCCAAGTCCTCTGCAGCCAGACCAATTATGATGATAGTTGATCTGAGTGAGCATCCCTTCAGCAGCCGAAAAGCTGTGCTGCTCAGCACATATCTGGGCTGTTTTGGGGCAAAGCGGTGACAAGCCAATACTGTTCTTTTCTTATAAAGCATGTGATCCCCCTTGGGACTTGGTGGTGCTCTGGGCAGGAGCGTTTGAAAAGGCACGGTGACTCCATAGTCATGGCCGTAGGCACTTCTTTGTCTGCACAGTGGGTCCTGGGCCACTGTGAACCCACACCGACCAAAGGGATGTCATGTTCTGCATCTTTAAAGATGTCTGCTGATCTCTTAATTGATCTGGAATGAGACCATCTTCTAAAGGCAGATGGGCAGATGTTTAAACTGCAACAAGCACCTGTGTTTAGTTGCACACTGGGCGGTGACTGCTCTTGCCGATGCGAGCATGGTTCCTCCCAGTCTGCTGGAGCCCTCTGGCTCAAGAGAGGAGATTGGATGGCACTGTGTGTCTGCATGTTGCTCAGATTGGGTAGGTCTTGCCTTGTTTGACCAAAGGTTCATCCGCGTTGCATCCAAGCAGATGGGCATACATGTCCTGGAAGGGCAGCCGGTGCTTTCTCCAAAGGCCACGGAGCCCGAGGAGAGTGGAGGGAAGAAGGTGAGGAAAGGAGTGGGAAGAGAACAGCCTGGCTTTGGGGCAGTGGGCAAGAACACAAGGGCCGGTCTGGCTGTAAGCGATAAGGCACTTAAAAAAGATCTGAAGGCTGTGAGGCCCTGCGACAGGTATTTACTAGGGTAACTTTACACTAATGTTTTTCTTCCCTTCTTTGCAATTCATCTGCAATTTAAGCCCCGAAGATCAAAGCTGTCTTCCAGCAAGCACACGTGGACTTAAGTCAATAGCTGGACCTACACTTCTCTCCGGTGAATAAACACTCTTTCCTTTCTGAACATTTTCAAGCTAGCTCTCAGGCTTGGAATGCAAAATATTTCACATTAGCAGTAGGTGTTTCCAGTGCTTTCAGTATTTGGGAACTTGGAACAAATACTTATTTAGCAGCAGACAGACTTGGGTACAAATGTGCTCTTTGTGAAGGCAGTTGATGCAGCCGCGTTTGCAGGGAAATTCCCCTGATATCGGAGGACGTGCAATTGTTTGTCCAGACCCCAAGGAAACGGGTCCCGTTCTCCTGACGTGAGTGGTGGTCTCGTGGGCTGGGACAGGCAGCTCTTTGGAGGGCAGCAAGGCTGACAAGGTGCTGGAAGAAGCAATCTCACTGCTGGACACGGAAGGATTTCTTCTGTGAGAGAGACCTGATAGGGATGCTGCAGATTTTCAGGCTTTTCATGTGGCTGCCTGCTAGAGCAGGGGCTGTTCCCTGGGCTTTGTTGTGACTGGGAGGTTCTGCATGCGGTTCACATCTTCTTCATGATGTCCTTGAGAGCTTTCAGCAGTTGAGATGCCTCATGCACCTCTTGCCTCTTAGGGAGGTTGTTCAGAGTGAGTGTGAGTAAGGTGGGGGACCCTGGCTCTTTTAGAAGCCGTTTGCTCCCTTCCTGAAGCCAAAGCTATTGAACCACAGCACAGAGGAAGGCTAGCTCGTGGCTTGCTTATTCTGGAAGATATGATCGGGACAGGGTCCTGCACTTGCAGCTGCTCCATCCTGCCCAGCCCTGTCAGGATCTGCTGTGCTGGTTGTGCTGGTGAGCTGTCAGCTCTCTCTGTCTCTCTTCTTCCTCGCCTGTTGAGAGGGTGGCCTTGACTTCCCTCATGATGATAAGGAATACCATCACCTGCTTCACTCTTCTGTGCCTTCTGAACACACTGCCGTGCAGGTGGTGGGAAGGAAGAGAGGCTTGCGAGGCACGTCTTTATACAGGTTTTGGTTGGTTTGGGAACTAGACCAGAGTGCAACAGAAGCTTTGCAGGATGCTGGCAAGTGTCTGTGGTCTCAAGGACTGGAACGCTGGAAGAATAGTTGTCTGGAGTTTCTACTGGACATTCTCGTTCATGGGAGATGGGCGCAGGCTGGTTGTAGGGAGGCTCTTGAGGTTGGAGGCACATGGAGTGTGTTAAGCAGCTGCAGCTCTCTGGGTCCAGACTGCGTGTCCATGGGTCTGGGTACTGCTTGAATTCAGGCTGAGTGGAGTCCTGTCCAAAGGTTTATCCAGTGTGTCCTCTTGCCTTTGCCTACTTGGGCGTGTTGCAGCACGGTGAGGATGAACCCGTGCCACCCCGTCAAGTCAGGGACTCCATTTTTGGGTCATTCCTTTGTTCTGGGGAAATGCTTGGCAGCAAGCACTGTCCTCCTGTGTTTACCTGTGTTTCCGTTCAATCTGGGCAGCCCCTGCCGAGTAGCTGTGGAAGATCTTCAAGCCAAACACAAGCAGTCTTTGTTTCAAAGCATCAATTTGTGTTGGCAGCCAGGTCTGCAGCGCATGTGCTTTTCATTGACTGCTGCTCCAGCTCTGTTCCTCGCTCTCACCAGCATTTTTTTTTTTAGATTTAATGTGAAAATGTTTTTCCTGAGCTTAAAAGGCTGTGCCATACAGTACTTCTAGTCTTAATTTAAGCCTTGCCTTTTGCAGGGAAGCAATCTCTGTCTGTGCACAGGACAGACAGCTTTCCTCTGCTCTCAGAGGTAACTCATACGTGCTGTCTGGTCAGGGAAGAGAGAGGTGTGGAGGGACTTCAGAGTGGTTTACGAGCTTCTGAAAGCCTGGTCTGTGTGCTGGAATGTGGAGCTTTAGTGTGCTGGCCCAGCTCGAGCCTGCTTGTCTCAGAGCACTTCAGGAAGGCTGACGCAGAGATGCTTTTGTTGATACTCCTCACAGACTGTTACTGCCTGGGGCTGCTGCTTTGGTTTGGTCAGCTTTCCAAAATCTATCTGCTGTTCTCCGGTGCTGACCCTCTGAAGTTGCTCTGCAAGGACGTCTCTTGAAAACACATTCTCATCCTTAAAAATACGAGGTGACATCTTGGCAAGGCCCAGGTCACTACTTCAAACATTCCTGATGATAGGGAATAGATGGATGCTGAGGTATCCCGGTGCCTCGGAGACCAGAAAGGAAAACTAGACAGACCCAGTTAGAGGAGAGAATTCCGACCAGGACATGCCAGGACGGAACGTCACAGCGATGAGTACTGGTGGACTGCCTCATGCAGAGGGTGATTCCTCGTGGGAGGTGGAGCTTGCCAGTGGGACACCAGTGGCCTGTCTTATCCTTGTCAAATCAAACGCTGATTTGAATGGAGCAGCCGGGAAGTTCGGTATTTGTGGACTGGGGTGTGGACAGGGCCCCTGAGCGTGTGCGAATTGAATCTGTCATTGTCAAACAGTCTGGACCTGGATGAGGTTGGGGTGTCTTGGATTGGTACCCGTGTTGTGCAGGGTGGGGAATGAGGAGAGCTGATACTGCTGTCTGGAAAGTGGGGTGGCACACCGGATTTTGGGTACGTGAACCCTCCCGCTCTGGAAAGCGAGATGTTGCAGGCTAGGAGAAAGGGATGACACACCCAGGGCTGCTGCCTGTGCCAGGAGCCAGTGAGGAAAGCAGCTGGGCTTGGAGTGATTCTTAGAAGTCTGCTTCTATTTCAGCTCCTGGTTGCCATACGTTCAGTTCTTAGATGACTTGTGTCCTTGGGGACAGAAGCGTCCCTGAGCGCTTTGCTCCCAGACCTCAGTGCTAACGACAGTTATTTGTTTTCAGGGTAGCTCTGATGCAACAGGCTTTAGAACTTCTCTCCTGCAATGCTGTTGTGAGACAAGGTTTGTCCCAGCATCCAAATTTTATGTCTGGATGCAGCTCGAGCTGACGTGAAAAGCAACCGAGGCAGTGCCTTGCTGCTGTCGATACAGGCGCTCCAGAGAGTTGGCTGTGTCCTCCGTCACCCTGAGCCAGAGGGCTCTGTCCCCAGAGCCATCGCATGGGGAGGCCAAGCCCCATTCTGGCTGCAGGGGGGCGGCTTGTGTGCCACTGGGCAGCTCTGCGCAGGGTCATCCTTGCTGTTGAGCGTGATGCTGGCACAAGATAGCCACCGTCTAGCTTGAGACCAACTATAAACTCTCTCCTCGTTATGGTTGCTCTTTGTGCTTGTTGAGGAGCACAAAGAAAGCCTTTGATTCCAAAACATACAGTGACTCTCCAAATGGCTAAAGGCAGGACAAGCTGCAGCTTGCAAGTGCCTTTATTGCTCTCCACGCAGCGTGCTTTGGTGTGTGTCCTGGCTCTGCTGGGGCGCCCCGTCGCTTGCGTGGCACGGAGCTGCTCCACGGTACTGGCAGTGCCTGCATCAGTGGGAAGCTTTCCTGGGAGGAAAGGTTATGGTTTTTGCCTTTCCCAGCAAAGACAAGATCAGAGAAGTTAAAACCAGTCTTGTAGGGTGCCACCCAGGGCAGTGCATGCAGCTCTCCTGAAGGATCTGTGGGAGCATGGATGGGGTTGCTGCTGAGGATGAGTTGTTCGATTGCTTCTTCAGCTGCCCTGGAGAGGGGCCAACATTGAAAGTCTCCTCCAGCAGTTGAAGAATTGTGTAAATCGTCTCAGACCAAAGAAAACAGAGCTTCTGTCATAGTTTTGAACCCTGGCTGGTAGCCAAAGTACAACCACCGCTCGGTCACCCTCCCCACTCCTGGGGATGGGGAAGAGAATTAAAGGGGTAAAGGGAAAACAGACTTGTGGGTTGAGATAAGAATAATTTAATACCTAAATTACAATAATATTGAAAATAATAATGATAATAATAGTAATATATGCAAATATACAAATGAGTGATACATAGCAATACTGCTCACCACCTGGTGACCAAGGCTCAGCCTGTTCCTGGCCAGTGATCCCGGAGCAGGGAGAGTCCCGAAACTGCAATCCCAGAACGGAGATAAGAGCCTGAGTATCTGAGACCAAGAGAGGGAGATGACCCTGGGAGAGGGGTGACCCAGGGGGAGACAACACAGAGCAAGATACCACCCAGGGAGAGCTGACCCGGAAAAAGAGGAAACTTCTGCACAGATCCTCATCTCTATACTGGGCATGACAGGCATGTCGTGGAATAGACTGTTGGCCAGTTTGGGTCTCAGTCTTTAACCTAAGGTCAAATCCTGGGCTGGTCACAGGGGCTGTGCTCCCTCCCAGCTTCTCCTGCCCCTGCAGACACGGGCACAGCAGAGAAGCTGGAAAGTTCTTGACTGTCCTGGCAGCAGCTCCCCAGCACAAACCCCAACACAGCCTCACACCAGCTGCTGGGAAGAAGGTTAACTCTTTCCCAGCTGAAACCAGGATAGTTTCCTGTGAGTTACTTGGTGTGTTCCTGTCCCTCCATACTGCCTTCAGGGAACACTGGGATCCTGGGAGACATCCGAGAGCACCTGTCAGGTCCTATGGAGTGGCCGGTTCCTGGGATGAGCCTCCTTCTGTAGTGGTGAGATGGCCGGATGTCACCCAGTTGTCTTGAGATCACCCTTTCTTCCAGCCACATTTGGACAGATGTTTATCTGCTATATTCCAAGCTAAAGCCAAGCTATAAAGGTGACACGTGTGATTTTTCTCTGCTGAGTGAGCTCCTGATGGCTCTCATTGCATATTGTGTGTGTTTGCAGACTTCAGGTGTGTAAAGTGGAGGAGCCGCTTGCTGGAGCCTCCCCTGGCACAACAGCGTTGACTCTTCTGCCCAGGTCCTGCCTCTATCTTGCTGCCTTGTTGCTCTGGCTCAGGTGCTCCTTTTCTAGTTGTGCCTTCTGTCTGCCCTCTTCCTGTTTCCTCTTCTCTATCCAGACCCCCCATGGCATGCCGTGCATCCATCCCCTTCTTGGACTTTCCTGTTGCTCAGCTTCTCTCCAGTGCCTGGCAGTGAGCACTGCTGTTTACCAGGTGTGGCCGTGGCTTCCTCATCCCATGTTCAGATTGCTCTTGTCTCCTTGAGCTGGGCTCCCAGTTCAGGACAGGTGGTGAGAAATCAAAGCAGAGCTGGGGCAGGGCTGCTGAGATGTTCAGGTAATTCTTGGAGGCTTTTTGGATAAGAATTCTTCCACTCAGCTGAGGAAAAATCTCCTAGAATCATGAAGGGTGGAAAAGACCTCAAGTCCAACCGTCAACCCAACACCACCCAACCCACTAACCCATGTCCCTCAGCACCACATCCACACGTTTCTTGACCCCCTCCAGGGATGGTGACTCCACCACTGCCCTGGGCAGCCTGTTCCAATGCCTCATCACTCTTGCAGTGAAAAAATTTTTTCTAATATCCAGCCTGAACCTCCCCTGGTGCAACTTGAGGCCGTTTCCTCTTGTCCCATCACTTGTTCCTTTAGAGCAGAGCCCAGCACCCCCCTCACTGCACCCTCCTTTCAGGCAGTTGTAGAGAGTGATGAGGTCAAAAAACCACGTGGCCTGAAGCAGAAACCATTCATCTGAATGGTTAACATTTTGGCAAGGAAATAAGCACCCAGGAAATAGTTGCACTGGGCATCCTTTAGGACCACGCTGTTCCTGTGGCCTCGCTCGGACTTGGCCCGGCCTCTTGCTAGCTGGAGATGCTCTCCTGCAGACAAAGACGTGCCCTGGGTTTGATGGAGCAAGGGATTTTCCCTGGCTTGTGAAGCTGCTACAGCAAGCAGCCAGGCACCTGCAGATATCTCAGCACAACTTCTTCCTCTCCAGGACCTGGTTGCTGCGTGCCTGTTGCCGCTGTTTGTGTGCTTCCTTGGCATTTGGTTGCTTAGGGTCTCCTGGTGCTCTTCCCACTGGGGGATTAGTGACTGACTGTCCAGTAAAGAATTATTTCTTCTCCAGATACTTTGGGAATCGGGTGTCCATGCTGCTCTGGAGAAAAGCAATTGTTTTTCAAGGACATGTGGTTACTGTGAGTGTCAGTCTCTGCGAATCCATTATAGCTGAGCTGGTTTTTAATTTGTCACTGGGGCTTTGCCTTAGATCTCTCTGTAGCAAGCATTCTACCTAGTTATTGATTTGTAAAAGTATTCCAGAAAGCACCCTGCTTGCATATTCTTCCCACTCAGTGACTTTTCTCTCCATATTTAGCTGAGAGGTAATGTAGCAATGCCTCATAGAGGAGCTACCTTTTAATTAATATTGCATGAGCACAGGAAATATTAGCTTCTCTGTCTATTTGCCTATTTTTGTGGCTTTTCATATAGATTCGTAAATGGCTCTAATGAAAAATAAACAAGGGACTGTTCCTTTCTGTGCCCCCTTTGCTTTCAGAGGTGATACTGCAGGTCCAGCCTCCCTGGCAGCTCCGCTTCTCCCTGGCACTGCTGGATGCATGGGGCAATTTTTACCTTGCAGCACCATGGTGGCTGCTAGGAAAAGCTGGTGTGTGTTGTTGGGAGCGCCTTTCGTGGGAGCTTATCCTGTGGAAGAGGAGCAAGCAGGTCAAAGCCGCAGTAAAGCAAGTGGCAAAGCAGGATGCTCCAGAGATTCTCTCTCCTTGAGCTGGAGCCACGGTGCAGCCTTGCTGCATGGAGAGTAGAGTGGCAGGACTGCCCCGATGTGGTGCTGGATGGGGCATCCCCTGGCCGCTGTGCCATTGCCTTGCTCAGGGGAAGGCGGAGTGGCCGGGTGCTTGTGGGTGGGCTGTGCAGAGGCGGCTGTGTGCAGGGGTGCACAGCTGAATCGCTGCAGCAGTTGCCACAGCATGGGTGTCATTTGGCACTGAAGGAACCAGCTCTCCCATGAGCTATAAGCTGTCTGGAGAGCTTGGCCAGCTGGATCTTCCTGCCTTCGTGGCAAATCCGTCTGAATCTCTGCAGGCAGGTAACTAAGGGAAACATAGCTGTAAATACACCACCGTGACCCAGAGAGAGATTTAAAATATTTATCCCAGAGCAGGGCTTGGGAGATAAATAAGCTCCCTGTCTGCTTCCTTGCAGACAAGGCTCAGGAGTGCACCTGTCTCTTCATCCCCAACTCTCAGAGTTCTCCTTGGGGCTGGAGGGTTGCTTATGGGTGGGCTTGAGATCCCTGTAGAGAATGTAGCTGTCAGCAAAACGGAGAGGGGGACGCCAAGGGTCCTTGGCATTGGTGTAGATGTGAGTTCTAGTCTGCACCTTCTCTCCCCCAGGTCAGCCCCCTGCTCTGCTGCTCTTGGGGTGTTTGTGGAGCTTGCTGGTGAGCCCTCTTCGGTTTGGGGTCTGCCAGCTAAGGTTGGAACCCTCCCACCTGGCCACCTCAGAAAGCGAGATCTGCAAGATGTCCTGACCGAGCACATCCGAGAGCACAGCGTGGGTTTGGGTTTTTCCTCCTTCCGCTGGGTTTCGTGTCAGCATGCAGAGAAGCACCTCACTCGAGCAGGTTCAGCGCCAAATCTGCTTCATTCCCCAACAAACAGGCCTGGGGACAGCAAGGAGGGCTTGCTGGCAGGAGCGCACCGTGGCTGGTGCTGCCTTGGCTCGGGCGCTGACCCGACAGCCTCGCTGCGTGGAGCGGCGCCAGCTCTGAGCAGCAGCCCTGGCTCCTCTGACAGCGTGTGGATGAAGCGGCTGGCTTTGCTTGCCCGCCTCCCGTACATGCTGCTTCTCTTCTTCGCGCTGCTTCCCTTGCCCTGGCCTCCTCCCCGCCCCCTGCAACCCTCTTTTGTCTCTGCAGCCTGAGTTTGCATTCTCCGGGCTGGCTGGGGCTCCTGTTTGCTGAGGGGAAGCGTCAGGCAGCTTTATGGAGCTTGCTCTGTTTTTTTCCCATCATCTGCTGGAACGGCGTTTCAGCTGGAACAGGAACAATGGGAAGCCCTAGCCAGGGGCTCCCTCTGCACACGCGGTGCTGTTGTGGAGGAAACCCTCTTGACTGGGCTGGAGATGGCAGAAGCAGCGTTAGCCTTTGGCCCTAGCCTGAGCAAAGGGATGTGAAGATGTAGTGGCAAGCACTTGTGTGCTCGTCCCGGCTACTACGGGATGAGTTCTCAACCACACGGACCTCGTGGGTGAGCCAACAGAGCCTCATTGCCGCAGGGTCTCTCTTCCAGCTCTGGGGCAAGGAGCGCTGAGACCTGAGCCAGCTCTGTCACAGCTCGTCCTCGCTGGGGCACCTCCGTGGCTGTTCAGTGCTGCCTGGGCTCCGCTCTGCCGCCAGAGGGGTTTTCCTTGGGAAAGACCTTTGCATTTTCATGTGCCCCTTGCTTAAGTTGTGGGGGAAGCATTGTCCTTCAGGGCTACTGCACAGGGAGCATGTGGCTCATCCCAGCCCCGCTTGGCACCTGTCTGCCAGGCTTCCTTTCGTGGGAGAAGGATGCAGTACCTTTGCTGTACCAGCCAGAGAGCTCGGGCTCCAGGTCAGCTGTGCTGCAGCCTGCCGTGTGCTGCCGGTAGCACATGTCACTTATAAATCTGAGGAAGGCGGGAAGTTGCTCAAGGGCTCTGAGCAAGCCTGAGAGAGTCGGTTGGCTGGACCAGTGGGTGCAGCAAGCCTGTTGCTGATGCTGAGTCACCCTTGGAGCATTTGTGTTTGTCACTGGGGCTTGGCAATGCAGCTGAAAACGTCTGCTCGGGAGCCTTTGGCCGATGCACTGTTAAAGATGGTTTAATTGAGCCGGCAGGGTTCCCACCTCCTGCACAGGGCTTGTGGCCTTCCTGTCTCTGTTTATGTGCCACTAAGATATTGTCCTGGCCTTCCTGGGAGTCCTGTGGCCACCGCTGCCTGTACTGTGCCGCCAGCAGGCATCTGCCTGGCCAAAGCAAGCTTTCCTCTGCACAAGCCAGAGGCTGAGTGGTGCAGACAGCTGCCAGCATGCTCCTGTGCCCCCAAGTGTTTGGCTGGGAGATGCTGTGGTCTGGCTGCTAGCGCTACCCTATCCCTCTCCCAGCTTCACCACCCCGGCGCTGCGCTCATGGCTTGGGCTGCTTCTCTGGGGTGGGGGCTCAGGAGGGGGACCTGGGCTCGGTGGCCCAACAGAATGGCATCCCTTCCCTGGGACCAGGCATGTCCCCCCAGCGATGCCCGTGCCTCCTCTTGCAGCGGATGCCAGGAGCATGGGCACAGCCGTGTTGCAGAGCATGGCCCAGAGTGGTGTCAAACTGCTCCCAGGACAGATGGGAGCATCCTGCGGTGCCAAGGCCAAGTTGTTCTGGTTCAGCAGCCCCAGCTGTTGCAGGGACCCAAGGAGCTTGCCTACCACTTGGATTTCCCTGGCTTGCTCCAGCTTTCCCCTGTTAGATCAAGGTGCTGAGATGTGAGGAGAGACTGGGGGGGAAGGGCACAGACAGCGGTTCATCCCAGACACATCCTCGTACCCTACAGACTGCGAGCGAATCTCTCAGCCGCGGAGACAAACTGCACAGCGTGGTACCTGTCCCACCAGCCCAACTGAGCCTGCCGTGGGGTTGGCAGCAGCCCTGGTCTGCTAGGAACCTCCCATGATGTTCCCATTGCTCTGTGGCTGCAGCGTAGCACCCTTGTTGCTGTTTTTGCTCATTGCCAGAGCAGCAACTAGCTCGTGGGAAATACCCTGGGCCTCACCACCACTTCCCCGTCCCTGACCGCAGAGGTTGTGTCGTGTTGCTTTGGGGCAGCTCCTTCTCTTTGGCCCCCAGGAAGGGTCTCTGCTCGCTGCTGGTGCAAGGATGAAGGCAGGGAGCTGTGGGAAGAGCGAGGCTGCAGACCTCCTTTGGCACAGTTGTGAAACTGAGCGTGGGATGGTCTCGGAGGAAGCAAGCCCGAGGGGTGTGTGGCTGGGGAGGGGGCTGGGATTCCCAGGGTCTGTGCTGGGGAGGCGGGGTGGGCGGTGTGAGGAGCGGAGGCGAGGAAGCTCCAAACTGGCTTGGGCTGGGTGGGTGAACGGGATCAGTGCCAGGGCAGCCTGGCTATCCCGGCCGCCGCTGGGAGTCTGCGGCTGGGTACGTGGACTCGCTGTCCTTGCGCTGAGCCTTTTTTTGCAGTTATACTGGTCTTTTCTCCTGCAGCACATGTGTGAGCAGTTCCTGCCTGCTTTGGGACAGGGGCTGTGTGCGATGGAGGCCCCAGGCACTTCCCCACTGTGTGTGGCAGCGAGCTCTTCCCACGGCCAGCTGCACCCCAGCGCATCCCTGCCTCAGCATTTGCTCCAGCAATTGATTTACAGTGTTCAAACCCCAGTGGCTTTCTTCTGGTTTCTTGCGATAATTGCTCAGAAATTGGGCTTAGCTGTTCCCAAGTATGGGATCCTGGGCCAGGAAGGGCAGGGAGGCTTACTAACCATGGGGGAGAAAAATCCCCCGCAGCTTGCAGCTTCTCTGAACAGTTCTGGGGAAGCTAATGGGAATTGCGCTAAGTGGTTACGGCTTTTCCTTTTTTAATTCGAAAGCTTGGTTTGAAGGGCAGAGTTGGCTTCTCAAGGGTTGCTTGGAGCCTGTGTTTGAAAGAGGCTCAGTGGTCGTCGGAGCAGACCCACGCTCTCAGAGCAGGGCTGTTGGATCCAGGTATGTGGTACAACTGTAGGGGCAAATAGATGGTGTTTCCCCAAGTCCCTCATCCTCTTGATCTGCCCCAGTACGACCATGCTGTGTTTACCCCAGACCTGGAGCTCCGAGGTGCTGGTGCAGTTCTTCCCGGCTCGTGAAGCCAAAGCTGCTGTAGCTGAGCGTTTCTTAGAATCGCTCTTTTGTACCCATCCACTTGTGCTGGGGACTCAAATAGGAATTATTTTTTTCCTAGGTGAGTTTTTTTTCCTAGAGTGAGTTTTTGTTTTTACTTTAACTGGAATGGAAACAATGTCGTTTTGAAAGGCTTGTATGATGGGTGCCCAAAGACTTTCCAGATGTTGGGCTCGATCAGACCAAGCCTGCCGTGTTCAGAGCTCCTTGCCTTCATCAAACCATTTCCATCTGGCCTGGGGGGAGAGAGAGAGTGGTTTATTGCAACTCTACCCATCCGAGAGGCTTTCTCAACTGGAACCTCTTGCACAGAGGAACATGCTGGCTGGAAATAATTTGGAGATGCAAATGTCTCTGGGTGTTTGGATTGGCTGCTGTTTCCATGGTATCTGCTCAGCAGTGGAGTAGGCTGTGTGTGGAGCAGGCATGCTCGGAGCAGCTGCTTTATGTGGCTGTAGGGACCGACCCACCAAGCAGGAGGGTTGCTTTTGTTATTAAGCATTTGTGATTTTTCTTGCCTGCTTCTAGAGCTTCAGCTGGTGCAAATGAGCTTGCTGGCTCTGTGTTTGTGACCAGGAGGGGAGGAAAAGCTGACCCATGTGGTGTTCCCAGTCCTGGCATGCCAAAAATCTGCTTTTATAGGAGCATGTTCATAATGAACTGTGCCAGGAAACACATGACTTGCTCGAGCCGTGAATGGGAGGTCTGTACAGCGCGCCGCACTCACCGGGAGCCTCCTGAGGTCAAAGAGCAGATGCTGGCGTGTGTTACTCGCTCTGTGGCAGCCTGCGTCCTCTGGGCTGGGGAGCAGGAGGTGGGATCAAGGTGCTAAACGCTTGCCTGGTGCAGTGATGGCAGAGAGGGCAGGACGGGAGGCCAGGAGAGTGGTTTTACTGCGTGCTGCTCTTTGTGGCTCCCCTGGCCTGGGGAGGGCTGACTTGCTGCTCTGCAGACATGGCTGTTTACAGTGGAGGCTGGGTTGGAAGGATCCTGGGTGCTGCAAGCAAGCAAAGAAGTGCTGCTGACAGCTTGGGATGACAATTGTAGATGGGGAAGAGAGAGAAAGGGAGGGATGCGTGAAGTCCTTTGGGGCCCAGGTGTCATAGGGACAGTGGGGCTGCACGTTCTGTGGCTGGCTGTCAGCTGAGAGTTACAGTCCTGAGCCTTAGCAGCGCTTCAGTGTCTGGAACATTGCTCCCTTGGAGGAACTGCTGCCAAGCCTGCATGGGCTAAGCTGCTGGTGCACACCCAGGACACAAGGAGTTAAACCTGCCTGGATGGACGGAGCCTTGTTCTCACAGGGAGCTCGATGCTTCCTCTGGACCAGCAATCAAACCAGTGATTTGATTGCCCAGCCTTTGGAAACAAACTGGGGCTTGAGCCCAGAGTCTGCTGCTCTTTGGTCCAAGAGTGGCTAAAAGCAAAGCCCCAGCCTTGGAGCCATTCTGAAGAACCTGGCAACAGAAGGAATTGCTGCCTGCAGACAGTGATGTTTAATAAATTGCTCCTGAAGACAAGACCTGCTTGATAATGTTTTCTGGGAATGTGTTCTTGAAACCTGTGAGAGTCCAGGACCCTAGCCCCTAACAGGATCCCCACTGCGCCTTTCGTGGCCTTGGGATGGAGCACAGGTCATGGTCTCTTCTGAAAATATGCCTGTGGTTGCCTCTGATACCACACTTCTCCTTGGCCGGATGTCTTTGCTGGAGAACATGGTGATAAATCGGTCCCGTGTTTGGGGCTATCTGTGTCCATTCCGTGTCGAGCTCTTCTGGGACATGGGACCTGAGTGTGAGCTTCTCAGTCACTTCTGCTGAGGTTTGGTGCTCTTTTCCTTCAAGACCTGCCTTTCTTGGGGCCCTTAGTTCTGACCCTGTCCTTGCAGGGAGCCAGGTAGGCTTTGTAGCTGTCGCCTGGGTTGTTGTTTTTGCTTAGGGTTAGCAGCAGCTAAGCGTGCTGCCGAGGGATGCGATGGCAGCTTCCAAGCAATGCTCTGCCTGTGTCCTCCTTGCCTTGTTACAGGGCGAGGGAGCTGGGAGCCAGTGCTGCAGAGTGACAGGAGTCCAGAGTGCATTAGCTCATTGTAACCTTCCTTTTCCCTTAGTGATTCGTGGCAGAGGCTTTGTTTGGTCTGAGCAATGGCAGCAGAAGAAATTTAAAAGTTGTTGTGTGGCTGTGGTGGGCTGGTGATACATCAGCAATGGATTCCCAGGTGGCAAAAAGCTGTCACTGCCACCTTGCTTTGAGGTTTTTTAATTGACACATCCAGAGTTGGTCACTTGGTGGAAAGTGGTCAAAGTGTCTCTTAAACCTGCTCTGTAGTTGGAGGCCAAAGGGCTGCCGCCTGCAGATGGACTTGGGCTGAGATAAGAACAATTTAATAACTAAACCACAATAATATTGAAAATAATCCTATATACAAATACACAAATGAGTGACACACAGTGACACTGCCCCACACCCCATGACCAAGGCTCAGCCTGTTCCCGGCTAACGATCCCGGAGCAGGGAGAGTCCCGAAACCGCACTCACGGAACGGAGAGAACAGTCCGAGCGTCCCAGACCCAGAGCTGACCGGGGTGGGGGGAAGGCCTTGGGAGAGCGACCACCTGGAGCGAGATGACCCGGAGCCAAAGAGATCCGGAACCAAAAGGGCCAATCTTCCGGAGGGTCCTCACCTCTATCCTGGGCATGACGGGTATGGTATGGGATAGATTATTGGCCACTCTGGGTCTCAGTCCCGACCCTAAGATCAAATCCTGGGCTGGTCACTGGGGCTGTGCTCCCTCCCGGCTTCTCCTGTTTGCAGACAGCCAGAGAAGCTGAAAGACCTTGGCAGCCGCGTAAACATCACTTTTTATCAGCTTTCTTCTGAGCACAAACCCAAACACAGCCTCTTGCTAGCTGTCATGGAGAAAGTGAACTCTGTCTCAGCTGAACCCAGGACGCTAGGGAACACGGCGTTTTTGATGACTAGTGAAGAAAACTGACAGGGAGCAAATGTTTAGCAGCGTGTTACCAAGCTGTCTGTCTAGTTAGGTGCCAAGCAGGTGGTGTAAATACATCTAGGTCCCACCTCAGGGCTGAAAGCTAGTTGTGCATCCCCAGGGAGTGCTGGCTCCAGAGCAGAGCTGCGACAGCTGGGAGCTCCCCTGCTCTGGCATGGGGGCGTTGGGGGTCCTCTCTGCTTTGAGAGGCCAGAACAGACGCTGGCCAGCCATATCATAGCATCACAGAATCACCAACGTTGGAAAAGACCTCAAGGATCATCAAGTCCAACCATCAACCCAACCTCTGCCAGAACTCCTTGGGGGGAGCTGGCTGTGCTGATTTTTCCAGCTAGCTCCTTCTGTTGCATCCTGGTACCTGTGGGTCTGCATTTCATTTGTTTCCTGTTTGCTGAGGCCTCCTGCTGGCAGGGGAGAAGAGGAGGAGGATGGTTTCCCTTTGGGGAGGAAGGCTGCAGTTTGGGTGCTCTGGGCTTTGCTGCCCTGGGCGCTGCAAATGAGTTGTAGCTCCTCGAATCTGCTCTGACAGATGCAGAGCATTAATGGAGCTGGCTTGCACATCTGGCTGAGCTGGGCCAGGGTGAACTCGGCTGAAGTGCTCGTGTCAGCAAAGCTGCAGAATAACGCTCCTGTGGCCTGGCTGGAGAGTGGGGTGAGGTGCAAGCTGCAGAAACTCCACAGCACTGGCCTTGCTCTCCAAACCAGAAGACCTTAACCTTGCACAAAACCCTCTCCCAGATCCCATTCCCATGCTTTTAATTCCTTGTTTGGTTGCAAGCAGCTTTGGGTTTACTCATATTCTTGCATCAGCTGTGGTGTCTCTCTCAAGAGGTTGATAACCTGGGCTCTTTTGGGTTCAAAGTGAAAGGAATCTTTCCCTTTTGCCTTTCTGTCCTCTGTTCGGAGCTTTTTCTAGCTCTGTGAGGAGCTGCCCCGGAGCTGGGGATGAGCGGCTTGGGGCAGAGGGGAGCATGGATCTCCCATGGGGCTGGGGAGTAGGAGCACTGCGGTGTGCTTCCAGCTCTGCTGGCACATCTGCCGTGGCAAATGCCTGCCGAGGCTAGCCATGACCCAGTGAGGTGTGTGCCGGCTTGCTTTCCTTCCCCACTGCCACTCGGTGCAAGTGCCCTGGGCGGGCAGGGGGCTGCCCCGCTGCAGCCGCTGCCAGCCCACTTGCCTCTTGCTTCCCCATCATGGCTGTAGGTGAATGAGACAGCTGCAGAGATGGGGGGGCTGGCGAGGGGGGCTGTGCAGCAGCTGAAGGCCTTGTGGTTGGGCTGCATTCCTAAGTGATGTCGTTAGGCAAGGAGACAATGATTTTTGGATTGCTTCAAGATGTAGGCGACTCAGCCTGTCAGGCGAGGCAGGAGATGCGCTGCCTGGTCTCCCCAGCTGGCACAGTTGCTCTGCAGCACCCAGATTGGTGTGTCCCCCAGGTGGACACGAAGCACTTGTGTGGGACTGGCACCAAAGCGTTCAGTGACGGACGGAAAACCCAGCTTGGGTTGAGACCTGGCTTGTCATGCTGCCCCATGGCCTTGCAGCCTGAAAGCTAAACATGAAGGTCTGGGCTTGCTGCCATGGCAGGGACTCACCAGGCGGCACCCGTGGTGCTTTCGGGGCTCTGGGTGTAGTCCAGAACACGGGCTGGGTGCTTGCGCTGCCAGGGCCACAGACCCTCTTGTTGGGGTGAGTCCTGCCACCCCAGACATTTTCTGGCTGTGCCTCCATGGTGACCAAGCCCAGCACCCCACAAGGGTCTGCAGTCTTCGAGGTTCATCGCCTGTTGGCCGGCTATCTCCGCAGCACCACGTGGGAGGACGGTGGCCAGCCTTGTAGGCGAGCAGGGGGACACACGGCTGGGCAGTTTACTGCCACCTCCTTCCCCCAGAGCCTGGGGGAAGGTTTTCTGTGCCTGGGAAGTACCAGACTTGGTGCTGCCCAGGTGGGAACAGGGATGTTCAGAGGGCTGAAGCACCTCCCATGAGAGTTGGGGTTGTTCAGCCTGGAGAAGAGAAGGCTGGGGGGGAACCTTATAACGGCCTTCCAGTGCTGAAAGGGGGCTACAGGAGAGATGGGGAGGGACTTTTAAAAGGCCATGTAGCAACAGGATGAGGGGTAATGGATTTAAACTGGAAGAGGGCAGATTTAGACTAGACATTAGGAAGAAATTTTTCACTGCAAGGGGGTGAGGCAGTGGCCCAGGTTGCCCAGAGAAGCTGTGGATGCCCCATCCCTGGAGGTGTTCAAGGCCAGGCTGGATGAGGCTTTGAGCAACCTGGGCTAGGGGGAGGTGTCCCTGCCATGGCAGGGGGTGGCACTGGGTGGGCTTTGATGTCCCTTCCAACCCAAACCATTCTGTGATTCTGTGTGGGATCACCCAGAACTTCGCCCCAGTTTCCCAGTGCTAGTCCCCATAGCACCCGCAGTTCCTTAGTTACTCTTTTGGTGCATTTTCTTACAGCTTTGTCTGATGGAAACAGCAATACTGAATCTCTCGCTTTTCTAGCTCTGGAGAACTGTCCCAAACCAAAGCTATTCCCAGACTGTGCTGGGGTCTGCTGCCACATTGCTGCAGCAGTCCTGTGGCAGCACTCAAGGAGGCTTGGCTACCATGGGGCTGGGGCTCCTTTCCTGGAGGTGTGGAGAGCCCTTTGCTCCTTGGCTAATTTCATAGGGCTGCTCACAAAGTCTGCCTTGGCTGCGGCATTGCTGGTTTTATTTGTCACCCTGAAAAGCTCTGCACAAGCTCAGCCCACTGTGGCCTTTGGAGGAGGCTGCAACAGCTGAGTCCTGGGGATATCCCAAGCCCAAAAAGTGAACTGAGATATGCTTGGTAGAAATTCAAGCTGGCAATGCAATTGTTAGTGTGAGTGTTTTCCTGGGAAGCTGCTATTCGCCTCCTTAAATAAATTAAAATAATTTTGAGCAGGGGGATGCCTCTGCATGAAGGATGGTGTGTTCCTGCCTTCAGATCCTTGCCGGAAATGTGCTCTCAGAGCTGGGATGTGATCTGAGCCTCCCCTTCTCTCCGTCCTTGTGCATCCTGCTGGTCCCTGTCCACTCCCTGCAGATGATTTGCTCTGGTGTATGGGAATGATACCTTGGGGACCTGTAGGTACCAGTGCAACTTCCCTACACAATTCACTTACCCTTCGTTATTACTTCAACAGAAGGGTTTTGCGTTTCAGTTAAATATCCTTTGGGTAAAACATCGCTGGGTGTTTTCAAGCGTGTTGTGTTTCAAATGTGTTTATCTAATCTGGCTGAAGCTTTCCTGAAAAGCTTTCTGTAGCCACAGTTGAAATGGTTTTAGGCCAGAAACACGTGTTGAGGGTTTCTTTTTCTCGCAGTCAGGGGTGGCTTGTGTCACACACATATGCAGAGAGCGGGTGTTTGCCAGCGCACATTTGGGATCGCTGCTTGGCATTGGATTTGTGGGTCTGTGGCTGGCCCAGCTGTGTTGCTAGGGGAGCTCTTGGGCTTGCTAAGCTGACTTCCAACAAACTTGGTGTTGCTGGGTATTTTTTGGGATGGCTCTTGCTAAGGGAAGAGTCATTTTGCTTCTTTCAGCAGCTCCTGCCAATGCATCCCAGCCCAGGTTAGCTCGTGAAAGCACAGCAGATACATGCTGTTGTGAAGGTGTCTGGCCAGAATGAGCAGGAGTCACCTTTGCTCTCTTCCTGCTCTCAGGAGCACTCTCATCTGCCAGCTCCGGCAGTTCTGGCAGCCTCCGGTGGCTAAGCCATGCGTGACCATGGCTCTGCCACACCGTGGAGCTGGGAGCTCCTCTGTCTGGGTGAGTGGAATGAGCAGGGGCATTTTGTTCTTCATTTAGTGCAGGTGGTGATGTCTGTTGGCTTTATACAAGTTTTACCCAAACTCTGGCATAATGGCACCCCACACAGATAGCCCTCTGCTTGGACAGCTTTCTTGAACGTCTGTCCCAGAAGCCCCGATGAGTTGGAAGGGATGCAGGAGATGGGTGAAGCCTGCTGACTGCAGCCATTTCCTGGACCATGGCTGTACAACTTACGGGCAAGCGCAGTACTTCCCAGCTCTGAACATGGGGCCCTGGTGCTCTGGATTTAGAGTACTGTGAAAAGTTGTGTCCAGCTTCTGATGTCTTCCACCCCAAAACGTCTAGACCACATCCAAATCCTACCAGTCTTTCCTTGCGGCCCGAATCTGGTAGATGATTGGGACAGTGGCTTCCAGCATGTGCAGCCAGTCCAGCCACGGCATCTTGGATGCTATTGTCAAAACAAAACACAAGTTTATGGCTCTTATTGCACTTTAACACTATTTATCGAGTTTACTTTGGCACTTGTGCTCGTGAGATGTTCGTCACAGGGATCTCGCTTGAGCTGAACTGGTTGCGTCCGTTTCCCCAGGATGGAAAATTTCCCCAGGATATTTCACTGGGGAGCTGGGTTCCAGTGTTTCCTGACACCTTGTAAAATCCCTGCTTCCCCATGTGAAGCTTGTGCCAAGGTCCACAGAACCGTGTCCTCCTGCCTGGACATGGGGGATGCTGAGGCTGCAGGACGCACATGGTGGGGCTGCTGAAGCTCTCAGCTGACCAGTGCTGAGGGAAATGCGATTGTGCTGGCAGTGATGGGGTGAGAGCAGTTTTGCTGCTGTTTAGCTTTATACTGCTAATGCTGACAATTTAATCTTGGAAGCACACCTCATTTAAAATGCCATGTCTCAATACCCTAGTGACCACTTCCACATCATCAGGCCTCATCACTAACTCCGGCGGCAGCGTGACTAGTAGACTGGGAAAGGTTTTGAGATGCTGAGACCCCAAGAGGAGAACTGATCCCTCTCCTTCATGTGCTAGGACATGGACCTCATCGCAGCCTGGCTTTCTGCCTTCAGCGCCCAATTGTGCCACTGACCTTGGTGTGTAGACAACATCCCCAGGCAACTGTCCCCAGCCCAGGTTAAGTCCCACAGCTCCTGGGTGGACGTCACTTGCCAACTGCACTCACAGCATGTAAGGCCTTCCATGTAAGGTCTTCCCCAGCACAAATACAGGCTGGGCGGAGAATGGCTGAGGAGAAGGACTTGGGGGTGTTGGTGGATGAGAAGCTGAACATTCCCCGGCAGTGTGCGCTGGCAGCCCAGAAACCAGCCGTGTCCTGGGGGCATCCCCAGCAGCGTGAGCAGCAGGGCGAGGGAGGGGATTGTCCCCCTCTGCTCCGCTCTGGTGAGACCCCACCTGGAGTACCACGTTCAACTGTGGGGTCCCCAACATAAAAAAGACCTGGACCTGTTGGAGTGGGGCCAGAGGAGGCCACAGAGATGGTCAGAGGCTGGAACACTTCCCCTATGAGGACAGGCTGAGAGAGTTGGGGGTGTACAGCCTGGAGAAGAGAAGGCTCCGGGGAGAACTTCCAGTGCTGAAAGGAGAGATGGGGGGGCTCTGGATCAGGGGGTGTGGTGACAGGATGAAGGGAAATGGGTTTAAGCTGAAAGAGGGGAGATTGAGATGAGATGTGAGGCAGAAATGTTTTCATGTGCAGGTGGTGAGGCAGTGGCCCAGGTTGCCCAGAGAAGCTGTGGATGCCCCATCCCTGGAGGGGTTCAAGGCCAGGCTGGATGAGGCTTTGGGCAACCTGGGCTAGTGGGAGGTGTCCCTGCCCATGGCAGAGGATGGAACTGGATGATCTTTAAGGTCCTGACCGTTCTGTGATTCATGAGCTCTCCTCGTTCACACTGCTGCCTTGCACATGTTTTGTACTATACAGGTGTGGTTTGATGGACATGTGCCTTGGTGCCCTAAAGCATATCTATGGAAAACGACAGACCCAGCTCCTTTAGGTTCAAACTCAGCTCCTCTAGGTTCAAACCTGGGTGGATTTGGCTCTCTTTGATCCTGTGTGTCTGTCCCAGCAGCCTGTTGTGGCATGAGCTGAGCTCCTGGTACTTTGGAGCTGTTGGGCTCTTGAGCCACGTAGCCGTGTTTGCGTGGGGTTGGGTGGTTGCTACCCTTCTGAGTGTTCTTGATGAGACTGATCTGATGGCCGGGGAATAGATGTGTGTACCTATGTAAGAACACGTGTTCCCACCCATTGTATCGCCCTGGGGCATGTGTTCATCTGGTGGTGTTCATGAGACAACTGTCACAGACTGATAGATAGCTCTTACCTTGTGGGGAGGTGCACTGACAACGGAAACTTCACTGGACGCGCTGAACCTTGGAGCACAGCGTGCTGATGGGGCTCAGCTCAATACAAGTGCCAGGAGAGAGGACTTGGGGCACTGTCTGCAGCTCTGTCGTTCAGGCCACAGGGGTCAGTCTGTGGCTACTCCTGGTGGCCTTATGTGCTGTGGGTCCAGTTGACAAGTGGTGTCCACCCAGGAGACTTAACCTGGGCTGGGGACAGTTGCCTGGGGATGTTGCCTGCACACCAAGGCCAGTGGCACAATTGAAGGTAGAAAGCCAGGCTGCGATGAGGTCCATGTCCTAGACCCTGTGGTATGTCGTTGTGTGCTGCTGTTCCTGTGACCTCCCAATTCCTTGCTGCCCCCTTTCCAGTAGCCTCTTTGGGGTGACTGAAATTTAGAATTGAGCCCACAGTTCCATCTTGCAAAGGCTGCAGGCAGGACAGACCTCTGGGCTCTGGACTACTGTCTCCTCTGCCCCAGTATCTTTGGGAAGAGGCTTCTGTGATTTTCACAATGGGAAGACTTTGTTGCTCTCTGGATGATGATGGGCAAAGGGCACAGGCCAAGGTGCTCCTGTTCCTGGCTGATGCGTGCTTGGAGCTGGGAGACTGGAGCCTTGTCCTGGGGAGCACAAGCAGGGCCGGATGCATGCCTGTGTCTGCACCTCACTGCCGCTGCGAGCAGGAGAGCTCAGGCCAGCTGTGCTGGAAATGCGCGCCTGCACTGGGGTGCCCAGGAGCAGCTGCAGGCAGGAGAGGCGCTGCTTGGCGCTCACTACGGGGCAGGCTCCAAAGGCTTTCCAGCATGGAAAGGGCTCTGGAGGCTTTCTGCAATGCAGTGATCTAGATGCCCCCTTCAAAACATCCTCTTCAGAATAGGATCCCTTGCCCTTAGCTCTGGGTGACTGAGATGTCCTGTCAAAGGGTGTCCCTTTACCAGGCTTTTAGACAGGAGGATGTGGCCGAACCTCCAAAGAGGAACTGCCCTTCAGCTGGGCTTGGATCCTGTCCATGTAAGTCGTCCAGGCAACCACATTCTGAAGCTGTTTTCCTTGCAGTGGTGGGAACGCACCGTTTTGACCACTTTCTTGTTTGCCTTCATGAGAGATTGCTTCTGAGATGCTCAAAATCTGCCTGGCTTGGCCGCTTTCCCTGCAGAGCACGGTGCTGGCAGCAGAGTCCAGCAGCAGTTGGCGTGTGCTGAATTGCCCTTTGTCTGCCTCCCTTTCTGCGGCCAGCTGGTAACTGGAGCAGAGCGCCTGCACGGCTGGCTGTGGCCAGGCAGCAGACAGATTTAGGAACATGCTCACACCATCCCTCCGCAGCCACATCAGCCGATGCCCAGGGAAGCACTGGCTGCTCTGTCCCCAAGGACCCTGAGCTCTCATATGGGGATTAGTGTGTGTAGGAGGATTCCTGGGCTTTTTCACCACTGCAGAGAGATGCTTCCAACCCTCCAGAGCCACCCCACGGCTGCTATCAGGCCCTGGGGTCAACAACTGCAATTTCTTGTTTCTGCTCCTACTTGCGAGTGGGCTGAGTCCCCAGCATCAGCTTGGGATGTCACTACTTCATCTTCTTGTGCTGTGCTCCAGCAGCTGCCGTATTTATTCACATGGCAAATCCTTGTTCCAGACCAGTTTTGTTTTTTTCTGGTATTTCTGAGGATGTAGAGGTGAGACAGACACAATCCCAAGGAGAAAAGCTTTGAGGAAAGTGTAGAAACGCTGGATGGGTGTTTCTGATCTGGGGTGATCTTGATGCATGGCTGTGACTTAGCATGTGTCCCAAAAAACAGGACAAGAGGAGCCCAAAGAAACATCTGAACTACCCAGATGCTGCTTGCTCTCCAGTGTTTTGGTGGCTGACTTGCTGGCTCATACACTGCAAGACACCTCTCTGTTCCGGCTGGAAGCGCCGCACTCAGCAGCGGGTTACAGGAGCTCCCTCCTGATGCCCCAGGGAGCAGAGGGCTCTCCTTGGCTCCTGGCAGGCTCAGGCAGCCCTGTCCCGATGACTGCTGGAGAGACAGCTGTGCTGGAATCTGAGCACAGATCTGTCCGACCTCCCCCACTGGGGATTGTTTGTGACAGATGTGCTTTGGGGTACGTTTCTCCTAAAACAGTGGTTTTATCTGTCTGGAGACCCTTGAGAACAGCACATGCTTCCCTACTCCCTTCTCCCCATCCCCGTGCTCTAAACATGCCCTTTTTTTCTGCCTTGCAGCCGTGAGGACTCAGGCAACAATCCTTTTTACCAAGGAGCCATACTCCCAGGATGCCCTCCATGGGCGCAGCGCCATCCTCCGCTGTGAGGTGGAGGAGCCGGCAGATGTGCAGTTTGAATGGCTGCAGAATGGGCTCCCCGTTCAGGACACAGAGCAGCGCTTCAAGGAAGGCAGCAACCTCCAGTTCACTGCCATTGATCGGCACCGGGATGCCGGGGACTTCCAGTGCGTAGCGAGAAACTTGCTCACTGGGGAGGAGGCTCGCACAGCCAACGCATCGTTCAACATCAAGTGTGAGTGTGGGGCGAGGGCAGCTGGGCACACGCTGGAGCCTGGTACTGCCCGTGGTGAACTGGGCAAAGCACTCTCTGGGGAGGGCCTGAGACTGGAAGCAACTTTGCCAGGCTACCTGGTGGGGTGGTGGTCAGACAGGAATCGGGCAACGCAAACTGTGCAAGTGGGATTCCTCTCCAGCTACCGTGTCCAAGGCTGTCAGAGATGCTTTCTCCTGCTGCCTTCCCCATTTATGTGTATGAAACGGGTGTGTTAACTGTGCCAAGTGCATCCTGAGCACTGCAGGTCCTTTCAGAGCCCCTCCTAGCCCTCAGAGAACAGCTACACAGGGCAAAGCAGGACATTCGCAGGGTGGGTGTCTCTTTACTCCATGCTGGCTTGAGGGCTTGTATATCTCTTAAGCACGCATGTGTCCTTGCTGCCTGCTCTGGTTATTACCGAGTTGACGTCCACCTGGACTCTGCAGGCTTGGAGAGCCAGCTGTGTTTGATGTTCTTTCATCCCACAGGGATTGAGACAGGCAGTGTGGTGCTGAAGCAGCCGGCCAGCGTAGCCGAGATCCAGCCCTCCTCCACAGTGGTGCTGCGGTGTCACATTGACGGCCACCCGCGGTAAGGGTTGCCTCCTGAGGAGCGGACCCTGCCAGGGGTCCCCCTGCGCCTTCGCTGCGTGCTCTTCCCTCTCTCTCTGTCTCTTTCCTCTCTCCTGTGAGGACTCAGTAGAGTCTAGGGAAGGCGAAAGGCAGGATTGAGCCTGTGGCTGAGCACCGGGGGAGAAGGCAAATGGCTTCCTCAGAGCCGCCTAGCGAGGATCACAGTAAGGACAGGCTGTCACAGTCCGGTCGCTGAGCTGCTTGATGTGCCGCAGTTACTCTCCGTTGCTTTCCAGTCATGTCCCGTCCACTTGGCTGCATGTCTCATGGCTTCGTGTCTGTGTCGGGGCCAGCAGCGGGGATGGAGAGCCAGGGACATGGGCCATCTTTGGGCTGTCTCCTCAGCACATGTGCTCTCTGGGGAGCCCTGTGGGTACCCTGCCCCCAGTCACCCACTTGCCCCTATTTTGCAGCCCCATGTGGCAGTGGTTTCGGGATGGTACCCCCCTCCCTGATGGCCGCAGCACCTATTCTGTCAGCAACAAGGAGCGAACGCTGACCCTGCAGAGCACCAGCCCCGATGACAACGGTCTCTATTACTGCTGCGCCCGCAGCGCCGTCGGCTTCGTCTGCAGCCAGAACAACTTCACGCTGAACATCATCGGTGAGTTGTGTCCCAGCGCAGGGCTGGGGGCTGGGCTGTGTTACTGCCCCACTGCCAGCCTCCCCTCTGCCGCAGGGTGGGAGCCAGGCTGCAGGGGAAGTGTCAGGCTGCGGGGACTCATTCTGTGCAAAGCCTCTGGCCAGAGGTGGTCTGACACACCTGGCTGGGTTAGAACCCTACCCTGGCTACAGGCGTTAGTTTGGCCCCGCTTCTTTCTGGAGCAGGTCTATGCTGTCACCTCTGGTACTGGAGCACCAGGGTTCTCTCTCCTTCAGCGAGGTTTAGAATCACAGAATCATGAAGGTTGGAAAAGACCTCAAGGATCATCAAGTCCAACCGTCAACCCAACCCCACCCAACCCACTAACCCATGTCCCCAAGCACCACATCTACACGTTTCTTGACCCCCTCCAGGGATGGTGACTCCACCACTGCCCTGGGCAGCCTGTTCCAATGCCTCATCACTCTTGCAGTGAATAATTTTTTTCTAATCTCCAGCCTAAACCTCCCCTGGCACAACTTGAGGCCGTTTCCTCTTGTCCCATCACTTGTTCCTTTAGAGCAGAGCCCAGCACCCCCCTCACTGCACCCTCCTTTCAGCAGCTGTAGAGAGTGATGAGGTCTCCTCTCAGCCTCCTCTTCTCCAGACTGAACCCCCCCAGCTCCCTCAGCCGCTCCTCGTCAGCCCTGTGCTCCAGACCCTTCCCCAGCTCCGTTGCCCTTCTCTGGACCTGCTCCAGCCCCTCAATGTCCTTCTTGTGGTGAGGGGCCCAAAACTGATCCTAGGACTCAAGGTGTGTCCTCACCAGGGCCGAGTCCAGGGGCACAATCCCTGCCCTGGTCCTGCTGGCCACACCATTGCTGATGCAGGCCAGGATGCTGTTGGCCTTCTTGGCCACCTGGGCACACTGCTGGCTCCTGTTCAGCCGGCTGTCGCCCAGCACCCCCAGGTCCCTCTCTGCTGGGAAGCTTTCCAGCCCCTCTCCCCCGAGCCGGGAGCGTTGCAGGGGGTTGTTGTGACCAAAGTGCAGGACCCGGCACTTGGCTTTGTTGAACCTCATACAACTGGCCTCTGCCCATGGGTCCAGCCTGTCCAGATCCCTCTGCAAAGCCTCCCTACCCTCCAGGAGATCAACAGACCCGCTCAGTTATCGTCAGCAAACTGCCTGAGGGAGGACTCCATCCCCTCACCCAGGTCATGGATAAAGATGTTGAACAGGACGGGCCCCAGAACTGCTCCTGGGGGAGCACAGGGACCCTGGAAGGCTTCGGGTGCTGCTGGGTTTGCTAGTAGCAGTGCCACGGCGGTGCTGCATGGCTGAGATGCCCCGTTGGCCTTTGGAGGCAAGGCCCAGGGAGGGCAGGAGATGTTGAACTTAGCAAGGTATTTGGAATTGGACAAGGGAACGTGCAGCCTGGTGACAGGTTTTGTCTGCTTGCTAGGAGCCCAGGGTGCTCAGGGGCTTGCTGGAAGCAGAAGGGGCTTTCCCCAGACCAGCTGCTGCGTGCAGTCCTGGGCTCTGGCTGCAGAAGTAGAGCCGTGCTGGCACTTCTGCCTCATCTGAGCCCGCAGTGTGCTCGCAGGGTGCGCCCAGCTCTTCTTGGAGTTTCCCCTAGAGTGCTGGTGAAGGAACACCACAGGCTGCTCTGCTCTTCTCACCCTCCTGTGATCTCTGCCATTGCAGACGAGAGCTTTCCTCAGCCAGTGATTGTCCCGCAGGACCTCATCGTGACCAAGAATGAAGATGCCATGTTTGACTGCCAGTTTGCAGCCGTGCCCCCTCCCACGCAGGAGTGGCTCTTTGAAGACAGCCCCATCACCAACAGATCCAAGTAATAGGGACCCCAGTGACGTGGGCAGGGCTGGGAGGAGAGGGGACACCGTGTTCCAGAAGCAACGGAGAGAGGCCAAACCCTGGCTGTGCCTGAGGGCGAGCATTCCCTATCAGGCTGGCCATTGGGGTTGGTTTTGCAGCTTGGCTGCCTTGAGTTTAGCAGGGCCTTGGTACTCGTGCGTGGCCTTTATCTGTGGGGCTGTCAGTCCTAGGTGCCCACAGATGATGATCCCCAGAGTTGGAGGTGTCTCCCAGCCCCAAATATCCGCATGTGGCAATTTCATGGAGCCAGGGACAGCTCAAGCCCCGGACACCTACTTAGGACAATTCCCAGAGTCTGGGACATGTACTAGCACCAAATACTCACATGTGGAGATCCCCAGACACAGGGGTGCCTCCCAACCCCCATCATCTGCACAGGGATTACTGACCCCGTGGCTGTCTTGCACCTCCAGATGCCAGTGCATCCCCAGAGCCAGGAATGTTTCTGAGCCCCCTGGGGCAGTCCCCAGCACTGGGGCAGTCTCCCAGCCCAGGCTGCCTGTGGATGGTGGTCTGGAGCCGGGGGTGCAGGTCCCCCTGGGCTGTGCAGTTCCCCATGGGCTGTGCAGTTCCCCATGGGCTGTGCGGGTCCCCCCTGGGCTGTCCGGGTCCCCCCTGGGCTGTCCGGGTCCCCCCCGGGCTATGCAGTTCCCCCCGGGCTATGCAGTTCCCCCCGGGCTGTGCGGGTCCCTCCCGGGCTGTGCGGGTCCCCCCCGGGCTGTGCGGGTCCCCCCGGGCTGTGCGGGTCCCCCCCGGGCTGTGCGGGTCCCCCCCGGGCTGTGCGGGTCCCCCCGGGCTGTGCAGGTCCCCCCGGGCTGTGCGGGTCCCTGAGCTATGCAGTTCCCCCCGGGCTGTGCGGGTCCCCCCAGGCTGTGCGGGTCCCCCGGGGCTGTGCAGGGCAGGGGGGGAGCAGGGTGCCCTGTGCCCAGTGCCTGGCAGCTACCGGGCGCCACCTGGTGCCCCTCACCCCTGGGGCTGGATGGCAGAGATGCCCCGGTTGGTGATGCATCTTTTGGTGGGAGCCAGCTCTTCTCCAAGAGAGACTTCTGTTAGCCCATTTCCTCCATGAAGCACGTGTCCCGCCATCTCCTTGTTTATGTGTGCTGCTCCCCTTGCACTGGGAAGCCCTGGCTTGGCACAGAGTCTCCCGCTTGGTTCCCCTGGGCTCATTTGGACATCGTGGGGCTGCGGCTCTGGCCCGTGTGCTGCGGAGATGCCCATTGAGCCCTGCCTTTTCCTGTGTGCCCAGGACCACCGTGTTCGCCAACGGCTCCCTGCTGATCACCCAGGTGAGGGCTCGCAGCGCTGGTGTCTATAAGTGCGTTGGCCGTGGGCAGAGGGGGAAGGCTCTTGTGCTGAAGGCGACTCTGCAGCTAGCAGGTGAGGTCCTGGGACTGGTGGCAGGGCAGGCAGTGGGTCCCAGAGTTGCAGTGTCACTCTGGAGCTATGTGACAGCATAGCAATGGGTCAGTACATGGAGAACTGTTTGGTTTATCTGTGACGTGGCTCATCCTTGCTGCATGGATGAGAGAAGGAAGGATAGCCTGTGCGCTCTCTCCCTTGGCTGGGGATGATGGTGCTGGTTGGTTCGCTACACGTTTCTGCCCTGTTTGAGCCTTGCTGTTTATTGCTCTTCCCAGAGATCGAAGAAATGGCACCCTTCTCCCCGAAGGTTTTGACAGCGAACCAGGGGCACCGTGTGGCCTGCACTGCCCCACGAGGCATACCCACGCCCCAGGTCTGGTGGGAGAGGAACCAGGAACGAGTTCCCACTGCTGGCAGGGTGCGCCAGGAGGCAGAGCAGCTCATTTTCACAAGTATCACCGAGATGGACGCGGGGACCTACACGTGCCATGCTGCCAACAAGGCTGGAGAGAAGAAACAGGAGCTGAGCATCACTGTGGCTAGTAGGCAGCTTTCCAAGAAGGGCTGGGAGCAGAGGGGGCTCTGGATAGGGGTTTGTGGTGAGCTGGGGCGGGATGGTGCGTCACCTCAGTGATACAGAGAAGCACATCTCTCCTGGCTGGGCTGCATGGCCCCACGGCTGGCTGCACACTGCTTGTCTGGTCTGTGCTGGTGCTGGCCAGAGGAGTGGTGAGTGGCCCTGCATAACCCCTTGCCTCCATGCCCAGCGGTGCCCAAGTGGGTGGAGATGCCCAAGGACAGCCAGCTGGAGGAGAGCAAGCCGGGATACCTGCACTGCCTCAGCAAGGCCTCCCTGAAACCCACTGTCACCTGGTACCGCAACGGCGTCTCCATCTCTGAGGTGAGGCAATGGGGCAAGCCCCTGCTGCTCATGGGCACTTCGGCTGGGCACTTGCTCACCTCATTCCTCTGCTACTGCTGTCTCTCACCTTGCTCTTAGGCCCAGCATCCCTGTCACCCCCACTCCTGGCACCATTCCTATCCTACTGGCTCTGTCTAGCCCCTTGGCTGGCAGCCAGCCCTGTGCTGTTGGGGCAGTGACTAGGGAGATGTCCCCCAGAGATGTCACTGCAGCTGGTCTCAGTTCTGCGTGTGAGTCTCAGCAGCGCTGTTTCTAGCTGAGGCATGGTGTGGGCATGTGGAGCGTCCACAGGAGTACCACGAGCAAGGTCCGAGCCCAAGGCTGGTGACAGTGTAATTTCTGGCCCGCTCCCTCCCTCCCTCCCTCCCTCTGGGCAGGACTCTCGGTTTGAGATCTCTGAGAACGGGACACTGCGCATCAACAACGTGGAGGTGTATGATGGGACCACGTACAAGTGTGTGAGCAGCACGCCAGCAGGCAGCATCGAGGGATACGCACGGGTGCACGTGCTGGGTACGCTGACAAGCACTCCCCATCCTTCCCTTGTGGGGGGCTCTTTTGTCTGGCGGGGTGAAGGTGTGATAGCCGCAGCTCCGGTGAATCCTCTGGCTAGTGGGGGCCTAACAGCACGTTTGTCTCTTGCAGAGAAGCTGAAGTTCACCCCTCCACCCCAGCCGCTGCAGTGCATGGAGTTTGATAAGGAGGTTACAGTGTCCTGCTCAGCCACTGGCCGGGAAAAACCCACCATCCAGTGGACAAAAACAGGTCAGGGGGCCTTGGATGCCATACGTCTGTTTCTGACCTGGGGCCTCCAGGGACTGTGCATGGGCCCACACCCGACGTGGGGGAACCAGCCGCCGCGTGGCACGGTGCTTCGTGTGTGACTGCTGCATCCCTTCCTCTCGCCTCCTGCAGATGGGAGCAGCCTGCCGTCCCACGTCAGCCACAATGCCGGCATCTTGTCCTTCCACAAGGTGAGCAGGAGCGACTCAGGAAACTACACCTGCATCGCCTCCAACCGCCCCCAGGGCGAGATCCGTGCCACCGTGCAGCTGGTGGTAGCAGGTGAGGGCTCTCTGGCACGCCGGCAGCTGTCCTGCTGTGCTGGCCTTGTGGTGGGTTTGCCTGGGGGGCACCCAACTGGCATGACCCGGCGGAGAGAGCAGTGTCTGGCCTGACCCTGAGCTCTGCCCTGGGGCACTTGCGTGTCTGGTTTGTCAGTGCTTTGCATGCAGCCTGAGAGGGCATGTGCCACTGTGCCAGTGCTGGCCTTGCTCCCTTGTGGGAGCTCAGCACCATTCTCCGGAGCTGCCAATGTTTGTGTCGGCCTCTCTGCCTTCAGTTTACGTCACCTTCAAGCTAGAGCCAGAGCCAACGACGGTGTACCAGGGCCACACGGCCATGTTCCAGTGCCAGGCAGAGGGGGACCCTGTGCCTCACATCCAGTGGAAAGGGAAGGACAAAATTTTGGATCCTGGCAAGCTCCTGCCCAGGTACACAGCCTCCATTCCGAACTGAGCTGCAGCACAGCATGGTACTCTCCATGCCTACCCACTGTGTTGGGTGCCGATGGCGCAGTCTCGGGTTCCCAGCTTGGGGGGCACACAGTCAGTTGTCACTGTGTCCCAGGGCCTGGGCTCTCCTGGCCCCAGGGCTCCCCTTTCTGCTGCAGCCTAACATGCTGCGGTTGTGCTGCAGCCTGTGTGTTCTTGAGTGTTGCACTGGGGACGTGGGGCTGAGGCATGCTGGAGAGACGGGGCTGCAGGTTCCCTGAGCCTGCCTCTGCCCTCCGGTGCTTGCAAAGGGCTCTGTGTGCTTGGCAGGATTCAGATCATGCCCAATGGCTCCCTGGTGATTTACGACGTCACCACCGAGGACTCTGGCAAATATACCTGTATCGCCGGCAACAGCTGCAACATCAAGCACTGTGAGGCCTTCCTGTATGTCGTAGGTAAGGGAGGTGCCCAAGGTCAGGACATGGCCTCCTCATCTCCCTGGGCTCTGTGCCTTCCTTCTGGCCCCACTGGTGTCAGGTCATGCCTGCTAGGGAGTCACGGCTGCATCCGTGCCTCCTGGGATGCAATGCGGTGTGCTGTGCCCGGTGTTCCATGCATGGATGAGAAGGCAGCCACAGCAGTGGGGAGGGTTTTTCTCATTCCTCCAGCACGTTCCTGAGTGGGATTTGGGAAATCCCTCCTCACCCTGATGGGTTTGGTGCTGTCTGCCCCACAGACAAGCCGGCAACGGAAGAGGATGAGGGACCTGGCAGCCACACACCCTATAAGATGATCCAGACCATCGGGCTTTCAGTGGGGGCTGCCGTTGCCTACATTATTATTGTGCTGGGGCTGATGTTCTACTGTAAGAAGCGGAGAAAAGCCAAGAGGCTGAAGAAGCACCCGGAGGGCGAGGAGCCTGAAATGGAGTGTCTGAATGGTGAGGCCAGCACCCCGGGGGGTGGGGGCTTCACTTGCTGGCTCCTTACCCCTGGGCTGGAGGGGCTGAGGGGCAGGGAGCTCCTAGGGAGCAGGGAGCTCCTTACCCTTGGAGTCTCTTGCTCTTGGCTATGGTTGGTGTCAGAGACCTGCTGCCAGGTGAGAAATAGGCAAGTCAGCATGAAACCTGCATCCTAGCCCCGCATCGTGGGCACGTCTGTCTGCTGAGTTATGTGTTGCTCCTGCTTTCCAGCACCTGTACGTGGCACCACAGACACTCTTTGCCAAGGGGAGGGGAATATCACTATTGCGGTGTAATTAAATCGTAGTATTCTGCCAGCCTATTCAAATCACAGTGCAGCAGCTCCTGCCTTTTTTCACAGAACAGCCCTGAATTCTGCTGTGAACTCACTCTGTTATCTCTGAAACCCATATAAGCTTTGAGCATCTGCAGCATCCTCCATCAGGGACTTCCGGACAGGTTCTCTAAAAACTCTTTCCTCTTTGCTTTTCAAGCTTGTCACCTATCAGCTTTGTGCTGGAACACACAGCTCTTCGGTATGTCTGATCATTCCTGCAAGTGCCTGTTCTGCTTGCACTGTCTCCTTTCTGAGATGGGGAGCCCCAGACAGGACTCGGTGCATCCGGCTTTGCTGAGTGACACAGCTGTGCCGTGTCCTGTTCCCAGCTGTGCTGCTGGCTGCGGTTCTCTGTCCCCCAGAGCTTGCTCTGGAAAGAGAGCAGGCAGCTCAGGGCTGAGTCCACCGCTGCGGGTGGGACATCAAGGTTGCTTTACCCAGGCCTCATGTTGTACCTCTGGCTGAACCTCCCAGTGCTCACTGTGCCTCTGCAGCTGGCCACAGCTAGCCTGGACCTTTGCTGCTAGCTACGCTGGCGGCTTTGGCAAACAGCTGCCAGCAGCGTCCCTTCCGTGTTGGCAGCACGTCATAGTATCCTGATTCCTACCTTCTGTGTGTCCATTGGAGGATGTCCCCCCCTGTCCTGTGGCAGCTGAGCTGCTTTTTAACAGCTGTTTCCATGAGACCTTGCAAATAGACTAAGCTGGGTCCCCATTGTGCATAAGCTACATGAGTCCTTCAGTGAACCCAAGAGATCTCTTTGGGTATCATTTTCATCTCCAAAAGCTGTTTCAGCTTTCTCCTGACATCATGGTTGTCTTTGCATCACTGGTACCAGTGAGAGCTTGTAAGTGATGGGGTGCAGTTGAGTTTGCTGCACTTACAATTCCCAGGATCTCCCCCCACACCACTGCCCATGCAGACATCATGCTTCCTCCTCCCAGTTCTCCAGCACAGCCTCGTCCTGGTCATGTGGGGGTTGCTGTGAGGTCCCGACAAAACATCACTGCTGGGTTTGTCTCTTGTTTTTCCTCTTGTATTGGTACTTTGAACAGAGCTTGAGCAGTCTGGCTGTGGGGAACCTCCTGGGAGCAGGGAGTATCTCGGCAGCTTCGTGTTCTGCTGCTGTCACCACCGTCAGCTCTTCCTGTGAAAGGATTTGTTTTAATCCTTTTGGGGGTAGTCCCAGATTTTTATTTTGGCCTATCTTTATTATATTTTTTCTTCTTACTCTGCCAGAGTTTGCCTCTTCTTATCCCCTTCATTTGGAACCAGGGTAGCTGTCAGCGAGATGCATCCTCACTACTCCAAGCAGACACAGCTGCCCAGATGTCTACATTCCTTTTTGGTACTTCTGTAGCCCCTCCAGAGAAGTGGTTTGTGTTTGCTGTCACCCCCTTCACTGTGTCTTCAAAGATTTTCCTCCTTTTGATGTGATCCCTCTTTAGCTGGGTGACCTGAAGTATCTCAGCACCTGCCTCAAGTCAAGTACTCCCTGCCTGACCACCCGCTGACTTTTCCAGTGCCCTCAGGATCCAGACAGATTTGACCTTCCTATGGATTTGCAGTGGATCTTTCCTATGGATTTCCTGGGGATCAGTACAGCCCTAACAAGTTAGTCACCTTCCAAGGTCACGTCCTTGGTATGTCACATCCTCTGTGATGACGGTGCTTGCTCTCAGTGTCCCTCTGTCTGACTGTCCTGCTTTTTTTAATTTCTCCAGGGCAATATGGCTGTGTCTCTTTCTCCAGGAGATTCTTGGGTGTTGCAGGGAGGTGGGCAAAGCAGACAGCTCCTCTACACTTCATACCCTTCTGAACTGCTGAATACATCAATTAAACTTCCTGGTCGTTTTTGTGGTCCCTTTGTTGCTGACTGTCTTGTCAAAGCTCTGGGAAACGTGGGGATGTCTGTTCTCAAAAGTGTCATGTTGTGTCGTTGCTGCCCGCTGGTGCTGTCGGCGGCAGCATGTTCATTCTGCAGCCTTCAGTGTTTTCATGGCACGTTTGCAGCAGTTGTCTGGTGTTATCCTCTTGGCTTCAAGCTCGTAGTCTTGAGAAACTATATCATGATTACAGACAGCACAGGGTCCAACTGTCTTGCTAATAATTAGCAGAAAACCAGGGAGAGTGAGGTAGCATTTAGCTTTGATGTGTAGGGTAGACTGTGGGTTTTTCACTATGCAAATATTACTCCAGAATGTGAGAGAGGACAACTGTCAGTAGCCATGGCAAGTCAGATTATCTCAGTCGACACCGGAGCAGGGAGAGTCCCGAAACCGCACTCACGGAACGGAGAGAACAGTCCGAGCGTCCCAGACCCAGAGCTGACCGGGGTGGGGGGGGGAAGGCCTTGGGAGAGCGACCACCTGGAGCGAGATGACCCGGAGCCAAAGAGATCTGGAACCAAAAGGGCCGATCTTCCGGAGGGTCCTCACCTCTATCCTGGGCATGACGGGTATGGTATGGGATAGATTATTGGCCACTCTGGGTCTCAGTCCCGACCCTAAGATCAAATCCTGGGCTGGTCACTGGGGTTGTGCTCCCTCCCAGCTTCTCCTGTTTGCAGACAGCCAGAGAAGCTGGAAGACCTTGGCAGTCGCGTAAACATCACTTTTTATCAGCTTTCTTCTGAGCGCAAACCCAAACACAGCCTCTTGGTAGCTGTTATGAGGAAAGTGAACTCTGTCTCAGCTGAACCCAGGACATTACCTCATGTTGGGTCAAGTCTTAATTTTGTGATGAAACCCTTCCCCATGGCCAGGTGTTTCCTTAAGGCTTGATCCCGGACTAGCTGCAATGGAGTGTGTACAATAGTGCAGGGTGATGCTGCACATGGGTCAGCCACCTTAGCTCGGTGCTGTGCCCTTTCCATTCCAACTTCTGCCTTCAGCTTGTGGAAGGTACCACTTCCTAGAGCCAAGTCTGACCCAAGCAGTCAATGCAGTCAAAATCCAAGTTGGCTATCTATACAGTCTTTCCCCTACAAGCTGCCTATAAAATGGAGGGTTCTCTAGTTTCTCATGGTAATAACGTTTTGCCCTGCTCACTGTTTTTTTTTGTGCCAGGGAAATTTCAGAAGTTCCTGAGGAGAAAGCTTGTGGGGTTAATTGCAAGGACAGTACTTCCTAGCAGTGCTTTAACCCAGGCAGTAAAGGAAACTCCCAACTACCAATCTGGTCTGATGGGTTCAAGATTACCAAGGACAGGAGCATTGCTGGCTTGCTGGGAAACAAGCAGGAGCAGGGGGGTCAGGCTGCAGCAGTCAATGCCAGAGAGACTAGACAGTCTCCTGGGCATCAAGAGACTGTGGTTACATTGAGCAGGGTCCTCTCTGCTCTGGCTCTGCCTCGCATGTCCGCTCTCCTGCTGCTGTTCTGCAAAGTTTTGGCAATGGCAGTTTGAACGTAGGCACCCCTTTGGGATGACGGAGTGGCATGGGATGGACAAGGCCAGATGGGGGCCGGTTGGCTCTGGGACCAAAGCCATTGCTCATCATCTGGTTTCAAGGGTGGCTCCAGGGCTGGACACGAGCCCAGAGGAAACGGCTGTGCGGAGGCCATTCTGCTGCCTGGGGCGAGACACCAAGCTGGGGTGTTTGGAGAAGGGGCTGATCCCCAGCACGACGTTCTCTGCACAGCCTGGTGGGATGCTGAAGCCATTTGTGCTTCTCTCGCAGGTGGTGCTCTGCTGCAGAACGGGCAGATGACAGCAGAGATCCAGGAAGAAGTGGCCTTGACCAACCTGGGCAGCAGCTCTGGGGCCAGCAAGCGGCACAGTGCTGCCGACAAGACTCACTTTCCACGTTCCAACCTTCAGACAATCACAACCCTGGGTATGCTGGGCCACCCTGGCCGTGACCCCACTCCAGCAGGAAACCGGTGGCTGAACCCCAGTGTGTCCCAGCCAGAAAACTGGACAGGCTGGGGTACAGAGGGCTGTGCAGCCTCTGGGCTGTCCTAATGTGTGCCGTCTTCCCGTGTGCTGCTCTACGCTTCCAGGCAGGGGCGAGTTTGGTGAAGTGTTCCTGGCCAAGGCAAAAGGTGCAGAGGATGGTGAGGGTGAAGCGCTAGTCCTGGTGAAGAGCCTGCAGACGAGGGATGAGCAGTTGCAGATGGACTTCCGGCGAGAGGCAGAGATGTTTGGCAAGCTGAACCACACCAACGTGGTGCGGCTGCTGGGGCTGTGCCGCGAGGCAGAGCCGCACTACATGGTCCTGGAGTATGTGGACTTGGTAAGGGCCCTGCCGGCAGTGCCTGCGGTGAGGAGGAGGAGGGGTAGATGATGGACACGGGGCCTGCAAGCGTGACGTGGTCCAGGCTGGCAGCACAGGGCAAGCGAGGTCTAGGGAGACCAGACTGAGCTTACCACTGTTCCCAGCATGTGGAGGAGTCTCAAGGGGAATGGGTGTCTCCTGCAAGACATGGAGGTGACTGCATCCTCTTCCACATCTTCCTGGTTTCAGGTTTATGTCCAGGACTCAGCTGAGTAAGTTAAGCTGTGGGATTCCACATTGCAGAACAGCTGTGGATGCGAAGGACTCTTATGGGGAGCCTGGAGTTCATGGGAGAGAAATCAATTGGGAGCATGAAAAACCTCCTGGAAACATCAGGCCTGCTTGCCCTGATCTTGGCCAGTTGAGGCCCAGAAGTGAGATACTGGCTTGTCCTATTGGGCAGGGACCAGGAGGACAGGCAGGGACCAGAAGATGAGGATTCGTGGGGCTCTGGGGGGGCACTGCCGGTGCATGCAGAGGTGCTGCCTCTGAGTTGCTGTCTGTCTCCTAGGGGGACCTGAAGCAGTTTCTGAGGATCTCCAAGAGCAAAGACGAGTCTCTGAAGCCACAGCCCCTCACTACCAAACATAAGGTGACAGTGCAGCTTTGGAAGTGCTGTGGGGCTGGGGACCCTGAGGAGGGCAGCCAGTGCTGACATCTCTCTGGGGTTAGGTGTCTCTCTGCACACAGGTAGCCCTGGGCATGGAGCATCTCTCCAATGGCAGATTTGTGCACCGGGACTTGGCAGCCAGGAACTGCCTGGTCAGTGCCCAGCGGCAGGTCAAAGTCTCATCCCTGAGCCTCAGCAAGGATGTGTACAACAGGTCAACTGGGAGCCTGGCAGGGGAATGGGAGGGGAGGGGATGGGATGGGGTGGCATGGCACCAGTCTCATTGCCCGCCTGTCCTGCCTGCAGCGAGTACTACCACTTCCGCCAGGCCTGGATCCCGCTGCGCTGGATGCCACCTGAAGCCGTGCTGGAGGATGAGTTCTCCACTAAGTCAGATGTCTGGTCCTTTGGGGTGCTCATGTGGGAGGTCTTCACGCATGGGGAGATGCCCTACACCCCACTGGCAGATGATGAGGTCCTAGCAGGTATGTGGAGCACCTTGTGCTATCCGTGCCATTGTAACCTGCTTCCTTTTCTTGTGGTAGAGGAGGCCAGCTGGGCTGCGTGATGTCCCCCACCTTGACACAGTGCTAGTCTGGCTGGGGAGGGTGTTCCAGCCAGGTGCTGCCCTCCATGTACCCTGTGGGGAGGATCACACCTCTTCCCAATGGCCCTTTGGACTTTGCTTTCATGCCAGGTCTGCAGTCCGGAAAGACAAAGCTTCCACCTCCCGAGGGCTGCCCTTCCCGCCTCGCCAAGCTGATGCAGCGCTGCTGGGCCCCCAGCCCGAAGGATCGACCTTCCTTCAGCGAGCTCGCCACCGCTCTTGGGGACAGCCCAGCTGACAGCAAAGCCTAAGCATCCCAGCCCTCGCTGGGGAAGGATGTGGCGTGGTGGATAGGGGTCCGTAGGTGCTTGGGGAGCCCCTGGCACTAGTGCGGCTCCTTGCTGAGACTGACCCTGATGCGCCCGTAAGCAGCTCAGCACCAGCAGCTGCTGGACTCAAAGCACAAGCCAGTGTACCCCAGCCCCCCCACCCCTCTCCTCTACGGGTCCCAAAAGACAGCCCTTGCTGCCTCTTGCTCTCCTCCTACCCAGCCCACTTGGGCTGCTGGCATGGATGGAGTTGCAGCTCCTCCTCACCTGGCGAGAGCTGGGCTCCAGCACCAGGCTCTTTGTCCCCGCTCTCCACGTGCATATCTGCCGGCCCGGCCCGGCCTCTCTCTCTCCGTCTGTGCTAGGCATGCCTGCCTCCCCCCCTGCCCCACAGGTACAGGCCAGCCAGCAGGAACACTTAAGTGCCTGGCATATGAAGGAGCTCACTACCTTTCCCAACTACCCTGTGCCTTTTTTTTTGTATGATGACTCCGGGCAGTGCTCACTCTCTCCCTCTTCCTCTTCCAGAGCGCTGACTCCTCCCTACGATAGTATTTCTGTTACTGGAATGCAGCCTAGAGTGGGATAGTTTGTTTGCTTGAGCGGAGGGTACCGCAGCCAAGAAGGGTTGGGTTTTGTTGGGTTTTTATGCGCTGCTTTCAATAAAGAAGGCTTTTTTTGTTGGTTTGGGGTTTTTTTTTGTCTTTGTAAGATGCTGCTGTCAGATGGCTGTTTGGCTGTTTTCTTCCATGTGGTTCCTGGGAAGGGTTG
This sequence comes from Pterocles orientalis, assembly GCA_011057875.1. Classification (NCBI taxonomy): domain Eukaryota; kingdom Metazoa; phylum Chordata; class Aves; order Pterocliformes; family Pteroclidae; genus Pterocles; species Pterocles orientalis. Next base: position 25,691 of record WKFP01013460.1, on the reverse strand, counting down.
GGGGTCGCATCTGTCTCCTGCGTTTAACCCTTCTGCCCCCTTCCCAGCTGGATCTCAGATGCCATTCAGAGTCTGTCGTGCCCTGAGGGAGCACTTTGCCTCAGCACTTGCTGTCTCTTGGGGCAGTCATGGGTTGCTCTCCAGGAGGGACGTGTTTCCAGAAAATGTCCCTCTCGGACCCCCTGCAAGCAAGTGCTTATGGACACGTTCGCAGGCTTTGTCCCCAGTTCAGGTAGCCAAGGTTTCGGAGCAACTTTCCTCCTTTGTAACTGGCTTGTGCACCCACCCCTGTGGCCGCTTTGCAGCCAGCGCTGGGTTGTGTTTTTGCACGGCAGCTTTCAGCCACTGCTTCTTGCAGGACTGAGGAGCTAGCAGGGCCTGGCCTGGATGGGGATGCTGCAGGGAGGCTCGTGGTGTCACATGTGGCCCTCTCTCCTGTGACAATGGCCCTGAGCAATGGCAGGGTCCTGGCAGTCTCTTCTCGGGGAAGGAGGGTGGGCAGATGATACCCAAGAAGCTCCACTCCCCAGGGCATGAACGTGAGCCAAGGCAGCACGAGGCAGGACTTTCCCCTTGGAGCCAGAGCGGGACCCTTGGGTTTGGCCAAGCTGCAGAGCAGCAGTTTCATGTGCTGCACAGCTCTGGGTTAGGCGGTTAGAGAGAAAGGTTGAGATCTTCCAGGAGGTGGACTGGGGCTGGACTTGGGGTGATAGGTACAAGCTGCACAAGGGAAATTAATATTGGATATTAGGAAAAATGTTTCCCCCCCCCCCGAGTGTGGTAAAGGTCTGAGACATTCCCAGAGATGCTGTGGCATCTCCATTGTCAGAGATACTTGATGCTGGACCAGATAAGCCCTAAACAACCAGATCTAGTTGTCTCTGCTTTAAGCAGGGATGGACCGGAGATGTCCAGGATCCCCTTGCCATCTCTGCTACCCAGAGAGACTATGGGAATTCTGGAGGGTGAAGAGGGCTCATTTCTTGGAATGCTCTAGCTGGCTCTGAGTTTAAATTTGGTCCAGGGGTTGGGAATGGGTTCAGCTGGGCCTGTCTGGGTGCAAGCAATTTTGCTGGCTATCGAGCAGAGTTATCAAAAGTGTCCCATTCCTGACAGTTGCGATGTGTCTTGCAGCAGGGACCCATGGAGCCTCCCCAAGCTATGGCCTCTTGGCGAGCCAAGATGTGGCTGTGGCTGGCTGTTGGGCACCTCTCTCCTCCTTAGACCTGGTGCTCCTTTGTGTAGTAGGCTTGGCAGCAGGTTATTGCCACCCTGAACCCTTGCTGCCTCCATGACCCTTCTCCAGATGGCCTGGCCACAGCCTGGGGCCAGTGGCATTGTGCACCCTGGGAGGATCTGCTAGGGGCAGAGGTCTCAGGATGTGCCTTCTTTCCCCCTTGCAGCTCCGCGTCCCTCTTGTCACTCTTCCTAGTCCTTCCCAGTGTGTACATAACACTTCTAAGGTGTGCAAGTGCCGTAGCACTGCTGCATGCATGCTGTCCAACTTGCAAGTGATCTCTCACATGTATTTGCAGTTGTCCTTCTGTTCCATCTCTCCCATCCATCCCATTCCTGTGGACTTTCTTGTCTGCTGCCCTGTGTCCTGGGCAGGGCAGCTGCACGCTCTGGGTTGATTCCTGCAGCCAAGTCACTAATGAATGTGTTGCCTTGCCTGTGCATCCCTATGGTATTCTTTACCTCTAGAGCACACCTTGCCCCAGAAATACTCCCAGCTGGTTCTGCAACTGCTTCCTTGGGCACTCGTAGATAGATCATATTGGAGCCCATCACTCCATCCTTCTAGCCGGACTAACATCCCCGTGCTGCAGCATCTCATCACATCCTTCAGCAGGAGTGACCTACTCCATCCCAGTCATCGGTGCTCTTCCTCGGAGGCTGGCCGGGAGATGAGGGGCAGGTAGGGGCAGTTGTACAGCGTTAGCCAACAGAGGGGGTAATGACTGATCCCTTGTCCTCCCACCTTGCTGCCCCAGGTTGGGGGAGGTGGAGCCAGCCACCGTCGCTTGTGGTGGCCCAGCCAAGCAGCATCTCTGGGGTGCCAGAGCTAGAGAACAGAGAAGAACAGGAATTCTGAAGTGATAGCCTTGCTCTGCCAGCTTTGTGCATGCAGGTATCTCTGTATACTGTGAGAAAACAACGTGCCTGCAGTGGGCTGGTTCTGTGACCAGTGTCAGGGCAGAGTGCTCAGCTTTATCCCAGCACATCCTGGGGACTCGAGAGCCTGTTCACCACGCAGTCAATCCCTGCTGACTACAGGGAAGCACCCACAAAGCTAGGACAAACTCCAGACCCAAAGGGTGCAGAAAGACAGGGCTTGGTATTGTGTATTTTTGGGAGTGATGTCATGAAGTTCTGTATCCTTGGGGATGAGACAGATGTTGGCCAAAATAATTTGAAACAGTGAGCTGAGCAAGTACAGTCCTAGCTAAAGGTGGTGGAGGAGAGCAGGAAATCAGAGCCCTTCCAGGAGAATGACTTGGGGAGTTGACAGAGGTGGGATCCAGTTGCCTCAGCCCAAATTGAAGGAAATCTTAAAAAAAAAAAAAAAAAACTTGGAAAAGGAAGACAACCTGTGGTACCCAGGGTCAGAAAGAACAGCACAGCTCCATCAGAGCAAAGGTCCACCTAAGCAGGCCACCAGCTGTGGCCAAAATTGAACATTTATTGAACAGTGCAAGAGGACAGCAAGCAGGTGTGCACTGTCCCAGCTAACAACTCCCTAAAGCATAGGGAGTTCCAGGCATTTCCAGCAGTCCTTGGTGGTTTTTGTTGACAGAAGATTATCCAAGTTCTACTCACAGCTACGCATGCTCTGAGCACCCTGGGGTGACAAACGCACAGACCCAGTATGCAGCTTGAAGAAACGCTTTTTGGTTTCATCTGCTGCCCTATAGCTCTTACACACCTGTTGGGCACCTGTGGGGGCCTTAATTGTCCTAAGTAGCCTCACCTGGAACCTCCCACCCTCTTGAGCTGCATTTAAACTCAAGCCTGGGCATTTGGTTTTGTTTTGAGCAGTCTTCTAGGTGTTCCTTGCCTCTAGCTCTGTCTTCTAGGCTTATACATTGTAGCCTTATTATCTAGTCCTAATTTTGGCCCTGTCTCATGACTAGGTGGATACTGGACTTGGTTCATCGCTTGCTCTGTGGATGGACCCTGTATCAATAGTAAGATCAGTAACAGGATGGAAGCCATCCCAACCCCAGCAGAGTGTAGAGGGAGTTGAAGAGTTCCCCAGTTGAAATATGGACAAAGAGCTGGAAAAGGATGAGAAAGGGCTTGTGGCAATGGCCTAGAGGAGGCATTCAAAGGGGACATAGAGGGCCCCTAGCAGCAGGGCTCATTTTGCAGTGGAGCTGGCACTGGCAGCGGCTTGTCTGGAGGGATCCTTGGAGGTAATCAGGTAAGAGGCTCTTATGGTATAGTACCAAGTGCTGTGCTCACAGCTGTGGAAGAAGAGGGTTAGAAATGTGAATTTTATGGCTGGAGAGCTGTAAATGAGAAGAGCCCTGAAGATGAAACAGGAATGTCAAGAGGCCAAAAGCTTGGTTTAAGCTGCTTTCAACTGCCACTGGGTGCTGGTTGGTTAGGAAGGTCCAGGGTTGCTCGAAACTTGTGGCCTGTGGGTGATGGTGGCCTGGGGACAGGGCTTGGCTCAACAGTGTGTGTCCGACTGCCTTGGTGAGAGACTAGCACCCCAGGGAGCTTAGAGGCAGGCTGATGCTCTGGTCCCATTCAGAGCACAGGTGGGACAAGCATCTTGGAAGGCATCCCCAAAATGAGGCTAGAGAGGGAGAGGATGGCAGCAGAAGGGATGAGCCAGTTCTCACTTCTCTCCTGCAGCCTCCTCACGGCCCTACAATCAAAAGTCCCAAGGCAAGGGGGAAAGAGGGCGCGTATAGCAGCCCCATGGGCAAGAGGAACCCCAACGCTGGTACCTGCAGGGTTTGTGCTTGTGCTGAGCACACGGACCAGCCTGGCTCTGGCTGTCAGATCCACGTGCCCAGCTGGTGTCAGTCTGGTTGGTGCCTCCAGCCCCGTGGAGGGTCTTGCTGCCCCTTCCTCAGTCTGGTGTGACATGGCAACGGCTCTGTCTCACCTGTGCCAGGTGTAGTTTGCGCTCAGCCCGAAGGGAGGGTGGCCAGAGCATGTGATGGGAGGCATGTGAGTCCCAGCAGCCCTGCTAGGAGCTATAAATGGCATGTGTGCTCACTGAGGGAGCATGGCTGGCGGGGAGGAGGGGGAGGCGGTGGCGAGGGGGGTGTTTGGTTTTGCAGTTACTCCCTTGCTCTGCAGGAGGTTGGCCCTAAAGAGTGGGAGACAGCTGTGAAGGCTGGTGGCAAGCGCACATGGCCTCTGAGTGATGAGGCAGATATGGAAAGGGCTTGTGCTAGCTGCAGAGCCCTCCGTGGGGTACCCAGGAGGCAAAATGGTTCTGTGGCAGGGCTGGTGCTGGCAGAGAGGAGGTCTTTCCCTGGGCTGCAGTTCCTGTTTGCAGGACAGGGGCTGGGAGAGCTCTTTTCTCAGCTAAGGATGTGACTCTGGCTGGCTGGGGCTGTGTGGTCCCTCCTGCGCTCTTGCTGACCCGCACGCAGCCTGCCTTGCACCCAGTTGTCCTGCCTGCAGGAGCTGGCCCTCTCCGGGGGGAGTCCTGGCTCACACCCGAGCGGAGGACACGGCCTGTGCCACCTGCTAGGAACCCTCTGAACCGCAGACTTGGGGTGGCCACGGGCTGTTGTCTGGGTGCTGGGGCCAGCCCAGCCACCTCCCCAGGGGACAGGCACGTCCAGGCACTCTGTCCCACCCACGGGTGGCTGTAGGACAGGGCCGCCTTCTCTCTCCTGGTGGACTCGAGGGTAGTCGTGGCCCATCCCATCAAGAGCCCCTTTCTCTCCAGCCCGGTGCTCGGCTGGTGTCTGGGGACCGTGTACGTTCGTCAGCCCCGTGCCCTGCGCGCCCTTGAGCCCCCCGCGTGGCCCCCCAGGCCTCTCGGTGCCTCCGCAGCCTTTCCCCCTGCCCCCGGGCAGACCCTGCCACCACCGGGGCGCAGCGGGCCGCTCGCTGTCCCCGGCAGGGTACGGGGGCGGTGGAGGGCTGCCTGGAGGAATACCTGGCGGCATCACCAGCGGGAGCGGGAGGCGGCGCGGAGCTCCTCCCGAACGCAGCTGGGGGCGGGCAGGGAGGCGCAGCCACGTGCTGTCCCCCCCGGGAAGACACGCGCGCGCCTGGCGCGGGCAGCGAGGGCTGGAAGAGCGCGTGTCTCGCTGCTCGTGGCCGACCCCCGTCCCGTCCGTGCGGCGGGGTGCACTGTCTCTTTAAGAGCCTCCCTGCGTGTTTCAATCTGGGAGTGACGCGAGAGCAGTCGGAACGTATGCAAATCAAACGCCGGCCGCCGGCCAATGGGAGCCAGCGCTCGGCGGCCGCCAGCCAATGGAGTGGCGCCTCCCGGCGGGGCGCCGGCTCGCCCCATATAAGGAGCACGTTCGCCATAAAAGGCAACATTGTATCGCTTTATATGGGGGCGGCGCGGAGCGGCGGGGGCGGCGGAGCGGGGCCGTGAGCGCGGAGCGGGCGGCGGGGCCATGGCGGGGCCGGCCTGACCCGACCCGACCCGCGCTCGCCGCCGCGATGTTGCCGAGCCAGGCCGGCGCCGGGAACGGCGCCGCCGCCGCGCTGGCCCGCGGCTCGGGACTGGGCCGGTCGCCGGTGTCGGTGCCGCGTGGGGCGAACGGCGGCGGGGCGGCAGCGGCGGGGACGCCCGGGGGCCGCCTGGAGCGGGAAGCGCTGTACAGCGGCAGCGAGGGGGACTCGGAGTCGGCCGAGGAGGAGGAGCTGGGCGGCGAGCGGCGCGGCGTGAAGCGTGGCCTGGCCGAGGCGGCGGCGGCGGGGCCCGCGGCGGGAGCAGCGGCGGCCGCCTACAGCGGTGGCGGCGGCGGCGGGGGCGGCGGGGCCGTCAGCGGCGCCAAGCCCGGGAAGAAGACGCGGGGCCGGGTGAAGATCAAGATGGAGTTCATCGACAACAAGCTGCGGCGCTACACCACCTTCAGCAAGAGGAAGACCGGCATCATGAAGAAGGTGTGGCCGCGGGCGCGGGGGGCGAGCCGCCGCCGCACGGGGTGGGTGGCCGAGGGTGTCCGTGCGCGGCCGGTGGCCCCGCGGGAGCCGCGGCCCCGGGGCGGTGCGCGGCCGGGCCTAGCGGGGAGCCGGCCGGCGGGGCCGTGCCCGGAAACGGCGGCGGTTCCCCGGTCCCGCGCGGGAGGGGCGCGGCGCGGAACCAGCCCCTTCCGGGGGGGTGTGCGGGAGCCTCTGGCGGGGCCGGTCGTCGCCTGTAGCCGGGAGCAGGAAGGGCAGACGCGGTCACGCAGCCTGGGGCCAGGTGTGCCCGGCTGTCCCTAGCCGGCTGTTGTGCCCCGGGAGGCCCGGAGCCCCTCTCCTCTCTGCTGCCCTGCCCTGCCCAGGGCCCCCCGGGCTGGCTGCTCCGGCCGTGCTGTGGAAGGGACCGGCACTGGGTCTCTGTCGGTCCCGAGTGCTCTCCATGGTTTGTGGTGGCTGGAGCCGTTGTGCAAAGACAGGTTAGAAACTTGAGGAGGGGGGGTTGTGCGCAGCTGGGTTCTGCTGGCATCATCATTCTGCTCAGAGCATCCTCTGAACAAGCGGGCAGCGCTGCATCCCAGGCGGGGATGGGTGCGAGGTACCGCTGGGTGCCTCCTGGTTGTGCGGGATGCTGCCGTCCTGTCTGTGGCGCCTTGTGCGAAACTGCCGAGTGTGCCGTGATGGCTTGTGAAGGGTGGTCTTCCTAGCCCACATGTCAGTCCTTGAGAATGGTGGTCTCACTGCAGGGGTGCCTGTGTGCAGCTGTGCTCAGGACTGTGAAACCTGAGGGGGGAGCAGCCTGGGTCCTGGCCCGGCTGGGATATTGGAGCAGGGAAAGAGGTAGCGGAGTCATAGGGAGCTGGTGTGACCAAAAGGAGAGCCATGCTGGGAGCACATGGACGTGCCAGGAACTCTTGTCCTGCACTGTGTGCGTCCCTGCTGTCTGTGACGCCCTGTTCTTCGTTTGTGCTGCTGGCAGGCCTACGAGCTCTCTACACTGACCGGCACTCAAGTCCTGCTGCTGGTGGCCAGCGAGACAGGCCATGTGTACACGTTTGCCACACGGAAGCTGCAGCCCATGATCACCAGTGAGACAGGGAAGGCGTTGATTCAAACGTGCCTCAACTCCCCGGACTCGCCCCCGCGCTCAGACCCGACCACTGACCAGCGCATGAGCGCGACGGGCTTTGAGGAGACGGACCTCACCTACCAGGTGTCTGAGTCGGACAGCAGTGGGGAGACCAAGGTAATGTTCTTGTGCTTGGCTGTACACCTGGACATCCTGGGGGGGCACGGCCTGTGCCTGTGGGACTGTGCTGGGAGCACTGATCGTCCCCAGCCCTCCTTGAGTAGCGGCTTGGGAAGCTGAGGACGAGTCCCCTTTTGCTGCAACTCCAGCGAGCTTGTGCTGTGGCTTCTCAGGGCTGGCTCCTTGGCTGGTGGTAGTGGTGATCTGGAGAGGGAGGGAAGTGGGTGGCAGGTGTCCTGGCCCTGGCTTTTGCTGTAGGGCTCCCACCGGCCCAGGCCACCCCCCTGGCCAGCTCTCAGTGCTCTTATCTCTCCCCAGGCGTCTCCATGCTCTTGCACTCATTGATAAAAATTTGATTCTGCCTCCATGGCCTTATAAGGCCTGGTTTCCCTCACCAGAGTCCCTGGCAGGGCCCCTCACATTCCTTATAAGCTGCAGCTGTCTCTTGCTTTGGTGCTGTTTTGGAAGGGGGCAGGGAGGACGTGGGGAATGGAAACATTTTGCTGGACAGAGTGTTTCTGCTCCCTGCCTGGAGTCCCTGCAGGCACCAGCCCTTGCCTGTCTGTGTTAATTGTGGCCTCTCGGGGTGCTGCGGAGAGCCTGCTGGTGGGTGCAGAGTCAGGCAATGGCCCTTCTCTGCTGGAGGGGTCATGTCTTGTTCCTGCATCCCCTGGTGCTGTTCCTCAGAGCTGCTGGAAGAAAGCTGGCTCCTGTATCCCTGCTGTTGCTTTAGCTGGTGCTCGGCTCCACAAGGGCTTGGAGATGGGAGGCAGGGGACTTTCTGGTGCAAGGCTGGGACAATGTTGCGCCACAGCTTCTTGGGCCTGCGTGGAGTGCCGCTGGGTGCTGTGAGTTGCTGCATCTCCGCTGTACCTGTGCTCATAGCATGGGTGCTGGGCTTGCTGCTTTCAGAGGTACTGTGGCCTTGCTTTAGAAGCCCTTCAACCAACTGTCCCCGAGCCACAGCAGCACGCTTGCCCTACAGTAACCGCTAAACGTGAAGCAGGCAGGACCTAGAGAAGGGCATTTGAGATGCCTGTGCTATAATGCCAAAGGCAGGGAGTGCAGCCCTGAGATGTGCTCAGCATGGGCGCTGTAGGGGCGTTCAGCTGCATGTTTGTATCCTGTAGCAGCAGCTCCACAGCTCTGGTCACAGTCCTGCTGAGTACTTGGCAGACACAATTCCTGTGTGTCTTCTTCCCCATGTGTATGCAGTGCTGCACCAAGCAAAAGCTGACTGCTGCTGAGCCCTGGGAAATAGCAGCTGTCCCAGAGATCCATGTAGGCAGAAGAGCTGTGGTGGGCCAGGGTGTTGCTGGCTGGAAAGCTCTGTGCTGGAGCCCAGAAGAATCCCTGGGAAGGCTTCCTGCTGCTGGGAGCACAACGGGCCTGGCTGTCTCAGTCTGGTGTGACTCTTCTGGGTGGATCTGATTCCAAATGTGAGCTGTGACAGCCCTTTCCAGGAGCCTGTTGTCACCAGCAATTTCTCCCTTGTGTGACCTGTGTTTGTTGGGACTTGTGCCTCTTGAGCTTCTCCTGGATGTAAAGGAAAGTTCTGTAGGCGTGGCAGTTCTGTAGGCACGAGAGACAAATGACCTGTGCTGGCAGTATTTTGGAGGCGCAGCAAGCACTGTGCGTGGCAGGTGACCTGCCATGGGGTCATGGGGTTTGTCCACATTTTGTCTTTTTTAAGATATTCCCAGAAAATACTGCTAGGTGGCCCCAAAGGTGGTGTGCTCTTGGGTTGCAGTTACTCTGTGGAGGAGATGCTCTTAACACAACTTCTCTGTGCCCACTTTCTGATGCAACCCCCATGGAGTGCCCTGCAAGCTCCATCTCGGTACTGACAAATGGTATTGCTTAACATGGGGTGCCTTATGGCCACAGCCAGCATTTGGTGTGGGGCTGGAGGAGCCCTGTGGGCCCATCTTCTGCTTGACGTTCTGGCTAAACCCACCCCTGGCCTGCTAGGGTTCTTGCCATGGTAAGCCCTAGGTCTGGGGACAGTCCACCCTGAGCCTCCCCGGTCTTGCTGTGCCTTCTGCAGGGCTGGAAGCCTGGTTTGGTGCTTGGGCACAGATCAGTGCAATTCAGATAGACCAAGAAGCCCTCTGAGAATGAAGGGACCCTGTGCATGGGCCATGCTAGATGGTTGGCGTCCTTGCTGAGGGGTAGGTGGTACGCAAGGCTGCGTTATGGGTGCCTCATCAGAGGAGGTGGCAGGAAATTAAGTGCTTGGACCATCAGGTCCAGCCACGTAGGATGCTCTGAGAGGGTTAGGAGGTTGCTTCTTGGCCTTCCTGTGAACCCTGCCTCCTGGACTTCTGCATGGACAAAACCTGCTTGTGTTCAGCTGCTGCAGCAGAGGGGGGAGCAATGCAGCCAGACTATTACCTGTAGTCAGAAGCCTGCTTGTATTCCTTTGTGCTACAGCCAGGAGCAGCTGGGAGATTCTCCTACTGTGCCAAACCCAAACTCCCTGCATGGAGCTGGGCTCAGACTGCTGCTGGAACTGAGGCACGCTGGACTTTCGAGGCAGGAGCTATATCCTCACCATGGTAGTGTTGTGCTCTGAGCTGTCCGATCTTTTGCAGGCCCAAAAGGACACAGTGCCCTCATGAAATCTAGGTTTGGTTATGTGGGAGAGGGGATTTTGGATGAAGCTCGGAGGCTCTATGTTGGGGTGAGCATAGGAGTAGTCCTTGTCTGCTCATCTCTTGGGGTGGAGGAAAAGAGGGACTTTCTGCCCCATCTGGAAGGCAGACCAGGTGTTGGGAGGCCAGATTGGGATTTCCCATGTACCACCAAGGCCGGTAGTCCTGCAGTGTCCATGTAATAATGCTGGCTGGTGAGCCTGGGCCATGCTGAATTGTCCCAGGCAGCCCCCAGAAGCTGTGGAGCTGGGGTCATTTCTATCCCCAAGACTCTGCTGTGGTCCAGCATGGGCATCAACTGGCCTGGGCCATGCCCTGCAGTCCAGCCATGCTGTATAGCATTTATTGAGCATGCACAGTGGTGTGGGTCTGTGCAGACATCTGCCACTATGCTGCACCTTTCTGCTGCACGTTGATTCCCCAGGCACTGCTCTGCAATCTGAAGTTTGCAGGGAGACATGGTGGGGAGTGGATGTGCAGCTGGATCAGGAAGGGAAGGGCCTTCAGGACTCCTGTGCTGCCTCAGGGCTTGTCCGTGGCCCCTTGCGTAACCTCTTCTAAAGGCAACCCGTGACTTGGCTCCTTCTGAAGGCTGGCCTCGTGCATGTTGTCTGGGCTTTGCAGGGTGCTGGGGGGAGCCAAGGTGCCCAAGGGCTCTGAGGCATCCCAGGCAGGCATAGAGAGAAGGCAAGGGGTGTCCAATCCCAAGGTTTCTTCCAGCTCTCTTTCTGTGTTGGGAACTATCATCCAGTCCACGAGAAACACAGCAAAGATGGGAAGAATCTGAGTCTCACCTGTGGCAGAGTAGAGAAAGCAGAGACGAGGCATGCGTGGTTTGAGCCTGCTGGCACAGCCTCCCTCCTGAGCACCTTTGCTCTTCTGATCATACTGAGATTTGCCTTTGTGCTTGCAGAGAGTCCTGGGAATTCCCCCTGAGTAGGGTGCTGTGAATCTTTTGGGATACCTCCACCAATCCTGAGAGTATGGAGTGTGACGGACTGCTAAGTGCCCTGGATGCTTGGGGACTGTGTCTTGGGGGTGTCCAGCTTCAGGGCTGTGCCTGGGGATGAGGGAGCCTGGCTTTTTCCAGCTAGGAGCGGGACCCACCCTTCTCTGCTACGGCTCCCGTGGCCTAGTGGGCTGGGGGAAGCTCTGCCCTGTCACCCATGTGGGGAGGGTGCCCACAGCCTCCTGGTCCCATGTGGGATGGCAGGAGTTTGTGGTTGAGCTAATGGAAAGTGCCTCTGCTGGGCTCTGCTCTGTTATCACGTGCGTCTTCTAATTCGGACTTCAGGGACTGTGGTGCCAAGGCAGAGGGGCGTTGTTCTCCTCCCTCCTCAGGCTCTGGGGCACGGCTGAGTGCCTGGGATTGGCTCCCCCTGTCCAAAATGGGCTGCCTTCCCTTTTTTAGCTGTTGGTTGAGCTGTGAATCCTCGTTCCTGGCAGCTTGACAAGCTGGGAACAAGGCTTAGCATGTGGGAGAGCTGGGCCCACCAGCCTGCAGCGGGAGGGGTGGGAGTGTGGCAGCCTTAACTCTTCCCGGGCATGCCAGCAGCCGCAGCAGGGCGCGGGGACAGCAGGTCCCTTGTGGCCTGTGGCGTGGTCTCCTGTGGAGCAGTGTGTTTGCAGTCTGCTCTTGGCCAGCTGAGCAGGGCAGGAGTGGGGCTGTGGAGACCCTGGGTTATCCACAAGGGGATTTGGAAGAAGGCAGTCTTAGGTGAAGGGTGACTGCCAGGGGCAGCGGGGACCGTGCTGGGGTTTGGTTGATTCCTGCAGGTCCAAGCCACATACTTTGTGGCTGCAGAAACTGGGGTGTTAGGTGCCCTGCAGCTTGGCGCATGCATTCTTCCCTTGTTCCTGGACCCAGCCTAGTGCTGGCCCAGCCCAGGGCCCTTTTCCTCCTGGTGATCAGCTTCCTTGGCAATGCTGTCCTCAGGCAGGCGTAGAACTGATGCTCCTTGCAGAACCATGGTGTGTGCTGGCTGTAGGTAGCGTGCGTGGTCTCTTGGAAGCGTTTGCCTTCTGCCTGCTCTCTGCTGCTGGTGGACTGGCAAATGGGTGCTTCCCCTGGCCAGGTTCTCCCCTTTGCTCCAGGAGATCTGCCTGCTAAACCAGCTGTCAGGAATGGCTCTGGGCCTCCCTGGGGTGCAGGTTTGGCCTTACCCACCTCTCCCTTGTTGCTTTCGTTGAACAGCTGCCTTTAAGAGCCGATTCTCGGCTAGTTCTTGGCCGTGTTTCCTGCCATAAGGGAAGTGGTGTATGTTCCTGACAGGAGATAGTGTGTTTCCCTTTATGTCTGTCCCTGCAAGGTCTGCTTTTGCCTGTTGTGTGCCAAAAAGAGGCTGTTCTCGTAGAAGCTATGGGGACTCCTGGGGAGGGGAAGGGTTGCTTCATCCCCTGGTGTCTTGCAGGGAAGTCTCTCAGGGGACCTGCATGGCCCTGGGCTTGTATCCAAGGTTTAAGCTGAGCTCTCTCCAGCTCTTCTCATGCTGCGTTATTGGGCACAGTCTCCTCATGTTTGTACAAGCAACTTCTCCCTGCTCCCCAGGCTCTGCTCCGTGTGCTGGCAGCAGGCTATGGGGGTATGGATTAGCACGGGGATGCAACATATGGAGCCTGGTTTGGTCGCGTGGGTGGATGTTGACCAGATCCAAGGGCTGGTCTGAGTTGTCACCATCTCTCCTTCCCCAGGACGCACTGAAACCAGCGTTCACTGTCACCAACCTGCCGGGGACAACGTCCACGATCCAGACAGCCCCCACCACCTCGACCTCCATGCAGGTCAGCAGTGGCCCGTCATTCCCCATCACTAATTACCTGGCGCCTGTGTCTGCCAGCATCAGCCCCAATGCCGTCACCAGTGCCAACGGGACAGTGCTGAAGACTACTGGAGCCAGTGCAGTGACATCTGGGGGCCTCATGCCAATACCCACCGGCTTCACCCTCATGTCAGGTCAGTGCGTTTATGGGCTGAGGACTGCATCTATCTGCCTCTGTGTGTGGAGTGTGCGCTGCCCTCTCCAGAGGAGCGGAGACCTTGTGGCAGGAGAAAGCAGAGTGGTTGCTACTGTAGGGTGAACCTGGCTGAGATTCCTTGCTTAAGCCCAGCCAGGCCAGTGGCTGAAGAAGTGTTGTGTAGTGACTATTTCCTTAGAGTGCTGCTAGCTGGCCCTGCTGCTGGGAAGGGCGTGGTGGCACGGAGCTGAGCTGGGACCCCAGGGGCAGCACCGAGAAGCCTGGAGGGAGTGAAAAGAGCTGGTGGTGACAAAGGCTTTCTTTCTCCCTCCTTTCGGCAGGTGCTTCCCTTTCTCCGGGGACCCCTACCATTCCTCTCGCTCAGTTACAGCCGCACTCCCTGGCTCTTTCCAGCCAGCAGGGCCAGGTGGTCATGGGTATGGCTGGACAACTGCAGCAGGCACAACAGACAGTCTTCCGCTTCCCTGCCAGAGCTGGAGGGCAGATTGTGTCGCTGACAGGTCAGCACTCGCTTCTCCTCCGCTTGCTTGAGGTGGGGGGATGGAGGCGTCTGTGAGGGTCCTCTTCCTGGCCAGAGAGCTGACCCCCAGCTGAGGTGGGGGGCACAGAAGAGGCAGAGCACAGGGCACCCTGGCTGTGGCTGCAGGGGAGAGATGGGAGGACAGGGCAGAGGATGCTTGGCATAGGTAGGAGCAGCATCCTGGGGGATACAGGCTGAGGGAAGCAGTGGGTTGGCAGTCTCCTGCCCCGGGGTTTGCCCAGCAGACAGTGAATGAAGAGGAGCCAGGTCCCTGGTGCAGCTGTGCTGCTCAGAGGACTGATGGAATGAGGGGGGGCAGCGCACATCTGGCAGGGGTTGGATGCCCAATGGATGTGTTTTTGAGTGTTGGCATTTGGCACTGAGCAGCTGCACTCGCTTTTGTATTTGGATCTGCAGTCAGTCGCTGAACCACAGCGCAGAGGATAGATGAGGAGAGACCCAGAGCAGAGGAGGGGGTGGTGCTGCTGTGCTGCCTTGTACGCATTTGTCCTTTGTAGGTATTTCTTGTTGTGCTGTGTCTAGGATCTCTGGGCGTTGCTCTGGAGCTGGACCTGCTCCTGGCTGGAGTTTCAGAACAGGGCTAGGCTCACCTTTGTGGGGACAGCCATCATCGGGGGACTGGCACCGAGAGTGAGATAGTCTTTCTTGTGTCCTGCCTGTTTGTGCCCAAGTCATTGAGTCTGATAGCCCTTATGGCTCCTGTGAGCCCAGATGGATAGCGTGAGCCCATGCAAGGGGACTGAATTTCCCTTGGGATCTGGAGGAACCAAGAGAATAATGGACACATGTCTCTGGTGTGGGCTGTGGGGGGGATACCCAGTCTGAGCAAGGCAGCTGGTGATTCCCGGTCTCTGGCATCCAGGCTCTTCCCTCTGGAGACAGGACCCGAGCCTGAGGAAAGCTTTCTGTGCCAAGCTCCATCTCTGGAGCTGAAGAGCTTTGCAGTGAGCAGGCTGGGCTGGAGGTTGTGTGGCCGTGCTCCTGCAGCTCTGTGGTGCACACCTTGTGGACTAGTTGTCTCTAATCACTCTGTAGGGCACTGAGATGTTCTTGAGATCACAAAATAGGTGAGATAGCTTGTTTCCCTGTGGAGGATGGAGCTGGGCTCCAGAGTGTGAAGGCAGCCGGACCCAGCTGGCGGTTCTGCTCGGTGCAGTGAGATCATCCTTGCAGGGCTGTCTGAGCATGGGCAGTGCGAGGCCATCTCCTCCTGTCATCTTCTGCGACGTGTCTTGGAAGAGCCAGCAATGGTGAGGAGGGCTCCAGACATCCCTGAACCATGCCTGGGAGCTGGACAAAAGCTGATGTGGCTATTCCTTTTCTCTCTGGAGCCCTGTAGGGCAGCTAAACCCTCCTTGGTCCTTTTGTGCCAGGAAAGAGCAGGTTTTGGCTTGCTCTTTGGGGCAGGGCCATGCTGCTTTTGGCTAGCCTTCCCTAGCAGAGTGCAGAACCACGCTGCAGAGCTGTATGCAGCCAGAGAGGGACTGGGGGTGTTTCACATCGCCCAGAGTGCCTGTGTCCTTGCTGAGCCCCAGGCTTATGGGCTCCTCTCTCTCCCCAGGTGGTACCATGGCTCAGCAGGTCCCAGTCCAGGCCATCCAGGTGCACCAGGCACCGCAGCAAACGTCTCCCTCTAGTGACAGCAGCACTGACCTTACCCAGACCTCTTCCAGCGGAACAGGTAATTGGGACATTATGGTAATCATGTTCTGTCTTCCTTCCTAACCACTGCTGATAACAACCCACACCTATAGCCATCACACCTGCTCCCTGCCCAGGATCCCTCTTCAGACCAGCTCTATCCCAGCCTTTCTGACAGTTTCCCAGGTGTATTTTCCCCTGTTGCCAGCATTTGTTCTATGCTATGTCTAGGTAGATGCAGCTGCGCAATCCCTTACAAAGGATTTTGTAGCCTTTCCAGATACATCAGCTGCTCTTACTTGCAGGACAGAGCTGGGAACAGGTTGCCTAGTTTTCAGATGGTTTCTTAGTGAGCCAGCAGGACCCCTAGCACAAGGCATTGGCTCATATCTGCTTGAGATTTTTGCTGTATATAGAATGCAGAGGACACCTCTGTTGTCAGCAAAATCTGGGTTCAGGTGCCTGGGTGCAGGCTGAATCCAGTTCAACAGCTTTATTAAAGCTTCACCAGGAAACTCATATCTCAAGTTGAATTCAGTCTTGGGCTATTTGGCTACTGTGCTTTACTACCCTCTCGTACTCGCTCATGAAAGGAGAGGTTTGAGCTCTCCTGCCTGTTCCCTGGGGCTTTTCCCCAAGAGCTTGGAAGAATGAGATGGGTATCTCCATGCCCCTGCTGCTTCAGAACAGCATGCCAAGGGTAGCTGTAGGCACGAGTGTAGCAGACTTTTGTGTGGCTCACGTGTGGCCTGTCCTCATTCCAGTGACCCTCCCGGCGACCATCATGACATCGCCTGTGCCAACCACTGTGGGTGGCCACATGATGTACCCCAGCCCACATGCGGTGATGTACACGCCCACATCTGGCCTTGCGGATGGTGGACTTGCAGTCCTCAATGCTTTTTCACAGGCACCCTCAGCGATGCAGGTGTCCCATGGCCAGGTCCAGGATCAGGGTAAGACAGCTGTCTGTGTCAGTGCTCCCTTAAATGCTCTGACACCCTCGTTTTTCTCCTTGTATGTATTTATGCTATGTATTCGTTTCAAATAATTTTCTTCTAAGCAGCCCTAGCAGCTGTACCAAGGCTTGTCAAGGGTGATACTTGATGTGTGTTTTTAGATCCCACCGTTCTCCTATGCAAAGGATTGCTTGAGGTGTTTGCTGGGAAAAAGGGTCAGGGTTGCTGGGACAGGTGGCATATGGGGCAGGCAGTGAAGGGAGCTAGGAAAATCTGGAAAGGATGTGTGTTTACATGAGGGGGCAAAGCAGCATGAAGCCCTGCAGGCGGGACGTGGATTGAGAGCTTGTGCCTGCTTCTCCCAGCATCTGGAAAACTAGCACATGTGGTTTTCTCCTGGTGCGCCTCCATGCATGCAAACAGGCACCTTCATCCCTGGGAAGCTCCACGGAGCTCAAAGGAAGGACTCATGGGGGAGCACTGTTTAAGGGATGGTGTTATTTGTGTTCTCTCTCTGTGGCAGGTGGCGTCCCCCAAGTGTTCCTGACAGCGCCATCAGGCACGGTTCAGATCCCAGTCTCAGCTGTCCAGCTTCACCAGGTAGGCGCAGAGTGGTACTCGCAGGTGTTCAGGGGGTGTCCTTGCTCTGCCCTTGCCTGCCCATCCCGGGTGGGTCTGGGCAGACCCGGGCACTTGGGTAGGGCCAGTCCCCAGATCTGGGAAAGATGTCAGTGCCACCCACCCTCGGGTGAGGGAGTCTTGCCCTCCTTGGACAGGTGTCCAGAAAGCACAGTGCCACCTGGGCTGAGGGCACACATGATCTTGGGGTATGCTGTCCCCCAGTGCTTCCTTCTCCCTTTTCTCTCTAGATGGCTGTCATCGGGCAGCAGAGCAGCAGCGGCAGCAGCCTGACAGAGCTGCAGGTGGTCAACTTGGACACCTCACACAGCGCCAAGAGTGACTGAGAGTCCTCTGCTGCTGGCCTTGTGCTGTCCCTGGCTTGTTGTGCCAGTGCTGGGCCTGGGGCTGTCAGCAATTCCTTCTCGTACAGACTGCACCAGTTATTTATTGTTGCCTTTTCACATTTCCTTCATCCACACGTGTGCACACACACACACCCACACCCACCCACACATACACACAGGCATGCGCGTGGGACTGCAGGGCCCACCTGAGGTGGAGCTGTGCTGGGGCTGCGCAGGGCTTTGGGGGCATTTCGGATGCTGCAATAGCTGTGTTTGTCTCACGCCAGCCAAAGAAGCTTGTCTCTTGAGGGGGAGGATTGTGCTATAAATAAATACTGCAGGCCATTCCCAGCTGGAGGCTCTGGCTCCTTCTGGGTGCTCCAAGACATGTTGCCCATGAGTGTTTGGCTCTGCGAGGGGCTCAGCTCAGACCTAGAGCTGTCTTGCAGATGCAGCTCGGAGCAGAATGGGCCAAGGCTGTGCTGCTGGCCTCAGCAATGTGCCTTTGTGGGGGTGACAGTTCCTGGCTGCAGCAACTCACCCTGGGCTCTGGACAGGGGAAGAGTGGCCAGCTTGCATGTGCATCTCTGCTTGGACCTGCACGCCCTCCCTCTGGAGGGCCAGGCACAGCCTGCGGCACGTGGTCCCATCTTCCTTGTCCTCCTCGTATGCACTACAGTGAGCCCTTTGCTCTCAGTGCCTCCTTGCTGGGCTGCTGGGCAGATGTGCAGCCTGCCTGGTTCTGCCCCAGCAGCTGCCCTGGCACAGCTGAGGTGGTTGTTGGATGCCCAGGAGCCCAGCGATGCCCTGGAGAGCTCCTGGGGGGGTGCTCTGTGGCCAGCCAAGCCCCAAGCTCTCCTCTCAGCCCCTTGCACTGCTTGCAGACTCCGCACACCCAGGGGAACGTGGCTGGGTCTTTCCCACATCCCCCTGCGACTCCAGCCAGCGCTTTCTAAATTTCTGTGTCCGATGCAATGTGGAGAAACAACTCAAGTGTCAAAGGGAGGAGCCCGTGGGGCACTGAGCTGCTGGGCAGGTGGCAGGCTCTTCCTCTGAGCACCAGGGTGACCTGCAGGCCATCCTGGACTGTGGAGGAGCAGCAGCAATGCCTGTGCAGGCTCAGCAAGGCTGAGGGAGAAGGACTGGAGCATGCTTGGTCCTGCATGGGAGTTGCTGTGAATGGCTCTGCTACCTAGCCCTGTCCCTAGAGGGAGAGTGAGCAAGTGGGAGAAGCTGCTGAATCCTTAGGGGAAGAAGCAGCTACTGTAACTTTTTTTTTTTTAAGTTAAAGACAAAAGAAGCCTTGGAGAAAAATGAAAACAAAAAAACAAAAAAAAAAAAGAAAATGACTTTATTTTTCTAAGTGTTAAACTCAGTATTTATGTAATTCTTTAAGGAATAAAAGTTTGGCTCCTGTACAGTTTTCATGGGGTTTGTACTAGGGGGATGGGAGAGGGGTGGGGGGACATGGAGGCAGGAAAGGGGCCTTGCTTTTGAGTTTGTATTGTAACCTTGGACATGTTCCCTCAGCATTAGCGTTTAAGCTGCACTCTTGACCCACCAGCACGTGCCAGGGATCAAGCAGAACCAAGTGGTATGCTTGTTTCCCACATAGCCATCATTTTGGACTTAACGGGCAGAAGGCAAGTGAAGCAGTGGCTGGTCTCTAGAAGCGGCAAACCCATCGCTCAGGAGCAAGGGGCTTGCAGTGTGCCTGGGAGTCAGAGGTGGGCTGGGTTTTCTGATGGCTGCTCTGTTCCCCTCTGGTCCTGGGACCTGCATCTGTTCTGTCGCTGCTCTTGGTGTGGAGCAGTGCTACCTCTGGTTGCTTAAGGAATAGGGGCATCCCTGCTTCTCCCTGGGTGGTGAGGGGCCAGCAGTGGCTGATCCCTGCTCTCTGAGCAGGTGACATCTCCTGAACTCCTAGTTGATGATCTGGGCTGTATTTTGCCCTCTATAGCT
This sequence comes from Pterocles orientalis, assembly GCA_011057875.1. NCBI lineage: Eukaryota > Metazoa > Chordata > Aves > Pterocliformes > Pteroclidae > Pterocles > Pterocles orientalis. The sequence continues at coordinate 6,630 of WKFP01013460.1, read as the reverse complement.
GTTCCTTACGGCACAGATGTAGACAGGTCCCCTCCAAGCTGCCTGTGCGAAGGGCTGTCAGCCTTTAGTCTGTTATGCAGCCTGGGAAGGGCTTGTGGGGAGTGGGGTGGCCCATCTGGTGAGAGTGACGTTGCATGCTTCCTCCCCTTAGCATGCTTCCTCTAAAAGTTATGTGTACCTGGCAGCTTGGAGCACGTGGGAGTGTGCTGTGCCATGCCCCAGTGCTAGGTGTATGAAAGCCACTCAGGGGTGCTTCCAAAACAAGGCTGGGTACCTGGGAGTTTGTCCAGGGAGAAGGGAGAGGGTTGGGGTTTGCGTTGTCCTTTGCCCTTGCACGTCACTGCGTCCTGGCTTTGCTCTGCTTTGCTCGTGCTAGCACTGTGAAGCAGAGCTGTTGGGCTGGGATGGCAAGAGTGCCCCTGCTGCTACAGGGTGTCCCCTCCTTGGCTCCCCGAAGGCAACTGCTGGTTAAACGCTAATGGTGTATTTTATTTAAGTGCAGACTTGTAAGAACACTTGTGTATCAGGGATGAAATGGCATTTATTGTGTGGTGACATTTTTAGTTCATTTTACTGGTTTGAGGGGGGTGTGTGTGCGTGTGTGTGTGTGAGTGTGTGTACGCATAAGTGTGTGTGGGATTATTTTTTTTTTCCCCTCCAGTTTCCAGGGTTGTGTTTCTGGAAGGATGTGGAAGTAATCACAGTACTATGTACAGAGCTTTCTTTTGTATTAAAAAAAAAAAAATTACTCTTTCAATAAATGTTATCATTTTGTGCACAGACTTGCGATGTTGGCTGTGTTTGCGGGAGGGGACAACACACACCTTAGGGCTGATGGAAGGGGATCAGAGGCAGATTGCTGCACCTGCTTGTGTACAGTGGAGGGAGGGGGGGCTGTCTGGGCAGGATGTGGCAAAGAGGGGGCTCTTTGCAAAAGTCTCCTTCCCTGCCCCCTGCGCAGGTCAGACCAGCTGGACTCTGGGAGTCAGAAAAACATCAAAGAAGAGATGACCCCTAGGCCTGGCGTTGGTTGGATTATATATTTATGTATTGATAAAGTGCCACAAACCAAAGGAGGACAGAAATATTTTTCACTAGTGACAGAGGTGTTTCCAGGATAGATAAAAGTTTTGTATGAAGATGCTGCTGTTGACCTGAGATTGGACTCGACAGATAAGTGATGCTGGCCAAAGCTCTGTCATTGTGGGCGATGTCACGGAGCTGGTATCTCAGAGCATCCGGACATGGTGGTTGGTGCGTGTGATACCATCACCAGGTCTCTGGACAAGCAGAAAGAACAAACTGGGCTTTCAAATAAACCAGTTGAAAGGCTGCAGGCAGAACAGTTTCCTCTGACATTAACAGACATCTGATCCAGGTCTCAAATGAAAATGAAGTTGTTTCCCCTCTCCTCTTCCAAGTCCATTACTTTTGGATACCTGCTGCCTTTCAGGCTGGAGCTTAACTGTTGTCTTTATGAGGCCCAACACCAAGCCTGTTAAATTACCTGCAGAAAACTGGTATGAGAAGATACGGCAGTATTCAAACTCCAAACTGGAGAGGCATTACTTAAAGTCAGGTTGAAAGCGGATGACCCCTAGAAGCCATGTCAAGGACACACGGGGGCTCAGTGAAGTGCCTAAAGGTGGGAAACAAACCAAAGGGAGAAGGGTTCGTTACAATCATCAGTGCTGCTGAGTCAACAGTGTGCCCGCTAAAAATGCAACTAGCCTCTATGTAGCATCAGGTCCTGGAGCAGGTAGCAGCATAATGTAAGGAAAACTTAGCACTGATAAAAGTCTGCAGTGAAAGGACTGCACTATTCCTCACCGTGCAACCTGGAGAAAGTATATTTTAGTGTAGCAAGAGAAGAGAAGATTGTCCAAAAACTGCCTAGGAGCAAACCAGCTGAAATGGCTCTTTTCCCCATTGGGAGGGGAGGTGCTTCACTTTTATGGGTTACACCCCAGCCAGCCTCATGTTCAGCGTGCCTATGCAGATATGTCTCATGGTTCAGCACCAAAAAATCCATATCAGCACAAGTAACCCCATGTTACTTGTGCACAGGAGTCTGTGTATGACATGGAGCAAGATACCACAGACACAATCTTTATTTTTGGGATGAATGACTGACTAAGCATGGTACCAAGACCACAAGAGCCAGGGCATGTGAATACCACAGAAAACCTTTCAGCATCACAAACAATATGCCTGTGTCCTATCCGGACACTGCCATGTATTGTGGATGACAATTTTGGCTCTGGGATGGATGTTGGCAGTCAGGCTGCATTTCCCACTGCAGAACACTATCACCACCTCGTGTTTGTGACATGAAACACAGCAGTGCTGCAGGTGCAGCAGAAAATTGCTGCTCCAGTTTCCATGAATCCATTCCTCAAACAAAATGGAAGAGTTTATTTCGACTTTACTGTGAGTAGAATTTCTGATCGGTATTCATTGAGTAACCAAAATGAGATTGGGGCCCACGCTCTCTACCCAACAAATCCATCCAACAGTATGGAATGCTACAGTCCGTGTTAGAGAGGCCCTGCCTCCAGACAGGTGGATCTAGACTGGCACCATAAGGGTGAAAAATTCTTGACTCACTGGACCCCTGGTGCCTCAGGCCATCGAGGAAGAGATGTAGCATACAATGGGCTCGTGATCGAGGGGTGGACTTAACCATGGACCCTATTGCACAGGTTATCCATGAATGTGAAAGTTGTGCTTTATCCCCATCTACGTACTGTAGATGGGGATAAAGTCCCTGTGGTGCATATCAAGAATGTATTGGGGAAGACAGTCTGGGTTATTCCTGCCTCGGGTAAAGGCAAACCCATTCGTGGGATTGCTTTTGCTTAAGGACCTGGGTGCGCTTGGTGGCTAATGCAGAAGGACGGAGAGGTCTGATGTGTACCTCAAGGGGATTTGATGATGGGTGAAAGTGTCTGATGAACTTAATTGTATAATATTGATTTCTGCATAACCCTGCCATTGCCTATTATCATTGCTATGATTGTTACATATTATACTAATTATATTCTATTAAGAATCATCCAGGCTCAACAGAACCAGAATGGATGTCCGGCAGCTTCCCTGAGACTAACATTCTCAGACCGTGGATGTGTATGTTCCGGATGCAGTATGCAACAGAGACTACACAGCATCCATCTGCTGCGTCCAACATCACACCCTCTACCAACTGAGTGAACTCCACATCGTCTTTCTTGCCTTAAAAGATTGCCGTGACGGAGCCCAAAGTTATGGACTAAATGAATTCTGTAACCTTTTGGAGGGGTGGTCCATAGATTAAGGGAATGATATCTGTGTGTATGTATATCAAAAGACGGGGAAAATGGTGGGACCCGAGCATGACGTGAACAGTATGGAACAAGGGGTGAAGAACATCCTGGTTTCAGCAGAGACGCAGTTAACTTCATAGTAGCTAGTGAGAGGCTGTGTTTGGGATTTGTGCTAAGAAGGCGGCTGATGACATAGTGATATTTACAGTTGCTGCCGGGACGGGCCAAGGTCTTTTCAGCTTCTCTGCTGTGCCAGTGTCTGCAGGGGCCGGAGGAGCTGGGGGGGAGCACAGCCCCAATTGTTGTGCATTGCACCATTGCACATCAAATTGCGCCAGGGGAGGTTCAGGCTGGATATTAGAAAAAATTTCTTCCCTGAAAGTGTGATGAGGCATTGGAACAGGCTGCCCAGGGCAGTGGTGGAGTCACCATCCCTGGAGGGGGTCAAGAAACGTGGAGATGTGGTGCTTGGGGACATGGGTTAGTGGGTTGGGTGGTGCTGGGTTGACGGTTGGACTTGATGATCCTTGAGGTCTTTTCCAACCTTAATGATTCTGTGATTCTGTGAAAGCTCGTGAATCACAAGCCATCCAGCGGAACTCAAGTTTCTCCAGCTCCCAGCCTCCATTTGTTCCCGTTTCTCACGCTTGGCTAGGACACTCAGCACACACTCTGCTCACGTGTCTGTCCCACCCCGATCTCCGCGCCCCGGCCGCGCAGGGCAGCAGCAGCCCTGTGACAGTGTCGGGTGTGCCACCCCCAACAGCCCCCCGCCCTCAGGAGCCGCCCCCGCCAGCCGGAGTGACCGCCCCTCAGGGAGACGCCCCCGCCGCGGGGCGGAGCGGGACGGGCCGGCTCCCCCCGACACCCGCCTGCGGCTTCCAGGGGCCAGCACCGCACCCCCAGGGCCTGCGGAGCCCGAGCGGAACGCTCCGGCCCGCGGAACGGCGGAAGCCCACCGAGCCTTTCAGCCGGAAGCACCAGCAGAACACAAGCACGGCGCACGCACCGGACTACCGCCCGCCCTCTCCTCTCCCGTGAGCTCTTCTAGCCCTCGCCGCCACCCGTAGTGGGCGTGGTGCACGCCGGTGCCTGCCGGGGACCCGGAAGTCGGGAGCAGCAGCGGGGCAGCGACAGCCCCGGCCCCTGGTGCGGTCGCGGTGCTGCCTCTGGGCTCTTCCCTCAGGGCGGTGGAGGGAGCAGGTGGGCCGGTGCTGCCGCTTCCTGCTGCCCTTGGGGAAGGCCGCGAGTTCTCGGGCCACTAACGGTGCGGGAGGAGAGCTGAAAAGGTGCCGAGCGGGGACGACGCGTGAGGGGCCGCCTTCGCTTTCCCCTTGTCGGGGCAGATGTGGGGGATGAGCCGCCTCCTCGTGCCCTGGGCCCGGGCCCTGTTGTCCCCTGCCCCGCTGCGGCAGCGCTGTGGCAGGCCTAGCGGGGGCTGGATCGGCCCGGGACAAAACCTGGCTTTTCCGCGGTGGCTATTGCCGAGGCAAAATGCTTTCAGCGGCCCTGTACGGGCAGACCCCCGGCCTCACCGTCCCGCGGGTGGGATGGGATGGGATGCTCTGTCTGCCTGTGCTGGGCTGTGCTTCGGAACCAGGTGTCGTGGTGCTTGGCGGACTTGTCATCATAGCTGGCATATTTGTTTGCCACAACTCTGAAACTTCCTGTCGTGCATGTATTTAAGCAGTCTAACGAGTTAGCTGTGGGTTGTCGGTGTGCCTTGCTTATCATAGGCATTGCAGCTGCTTCTTCAGGTGCCCTAAATCCAAATCCTTTTGGGTCTCTTCAGATAGCTCTACTCTAAAGAGTTTTTTTTTTAATGCTAAATGCCATGATAGGGGGATGGGGTGAAGTTATTAAAAAAAAAAGCTTCACAGAGACTTTTGTTTTACTGGGGTTTTTAGTTCATGTGAACCTGTTGGGGTAGGGTTTTTTTGTGCACAGTTAGGGAAGACAGTTGTTTGGCTTGTGGTGCTTATCTAAACACTGTTACAAAGCGTAGAAGAATAATTTGGTCCTTTTATTACAAGGAGACCACAAGAAGATTCGTAGCTGGCTTGCTGCAAGCTCCAAAGGGAGGCACAATTGAAGGTAGGGATGAATTTCTCGGTAGTTCAGGCTTCTTCTCTTTGCAACGGGAAACAAGACGGTCAGTATCTTCTTCAGTGGTACGTGGAGTGGCTGTTTCCTGTGTATGTTAACTCCTTTTTTAAGAGTGACCTGCGTTACCATCAGTTGAACAGCATGTTGCTTTACTACTGCTCTTGGTAGTGCGTATAAGTGACAACAAGATGGAAACAAGTGTTTTCACCTCCACCTGCCTGAGCTCCGCTGAGAACCTTCTTATCGGACTCTGATGTGGCATCCTTTGTATCTGAGAGGAGGACAAAGAGGAAATATTGAGAGGCTTTTAGATAGTGACCCAATTTGGTGTATATGAACTTGACTTGAGAAATTGTTGGTTCTTTTCTTCAGGGCCTGGTGACTTAGGTTAGGTCCACCTCCATAGTGGGAGAGAATATCTGCCTGAAGCCTTGGGCTCTAGGTCAGCTTGCACTCTAAACAAATATAAATGGTAAATAACAAGAAGGAAGACAGAAGTGCAAAAACAGCAGCTTGTGCAGGGTCATGTTGTGGACAGTGGCAGAGATGACAACAGGACTCGGGGGGTCTTCTGTCTTTATTTGCTATCTTGTAAGAGGATCTGAATGGGCCTATTTTGCCTTGGCTTTTTGAGGAGAACCTCTCTCTGTGTGTGCCAGTAATGCTGGGAACAGGGTTTATATTTGAAACACTGGCTCATCTTATTGGAATGGGTATGTGAGTCTCTGCAAAATGAAGTTTTCTTCCCACCTTTATCGTGGGTGCAGGATCATTGGGTTAAAAGCTGTGCCTCAGCTGCTTCTACTGTCAAACAACTGAGGTGCTTGCTCATGCTTTCCTTGGCGTGCAGCTCAGAAATAAAAGCCTTTCTTTGCTTCCCGTCTGTCTCTGCAGGCACGTTTCCTGTCATGGTGAACAAGAGGCACAATGACAGCCTGCTTGTGCAGCTGGGACCCAAACTGCAGGCCTGCCCGGAGAAGCTGCTGCGGCAGAGGCGAGGTCACGACGGCCAGCCCGAGTACCTGATCCAGTGGAGTATCGCCAGCTTGGAAGAGAGAGCAGTGGGAGGCAGCAGTGCCTCCTCTGCCGAGACCAAGCCGCAGAACATCTCGATGTGGATGTCTGCAGAAGAGGTCTGTGCCAGCTGCCCGGCGCTGCTGGGCGAGAGGAAGCTGGAAGGGCAGTGGGTGAAGGAGGAGAAGGCAGCCAGCCCGCTTCCTGC
>WKFP01013459.1:491298-523363 GCA_011057875.1 Pterocles orientalis | reverse complement strand
GAATTTCCAATATTTCATTTTTTGCTTATATCTTCATTCAAAGTTGAAATCAAAATATTAGACTGCAATATTCTTATCTTCACTCATTTGTTTTGAAAAGTTTCACTTAGATATTTCATGGTTGAAAATAAAGATTGCAAATTAAAAAATGCATTTCTCATGCAAAAAATATTGCTCTGAAGTAGACATCATTAAACAGCAGAGTAGTAAATGGCTTGGTCTTGCAGTTTTTATACCAATCACATCATATTTGCTCATCTAAAAAGAGACGTGAAATTTATGTATACAAGAGAAAAAAATTAGATAGAGAATAGATATGGGCATGGTAGAAGAAAAATAAATTATTTTAAAATAAGTCACTATTATTTTTTAGACAATGGGACAGTGTAGAAAGAGGAAGGATTTACAGTTGTAAGGGAACTGACAAATTAGAGTGAGGGGTCCCATTCTCTTTGGTGCTCTACCTTTTTACTCATTCTTTACTAGCCCCACAAGTCAAACACTTATTGAGGACACATATGAGATCCTGACTCCTCTCCAGATAAAGAGGGAAATGCCTATATTCTCAAAACAATTGAGGGTCTTCAGGCTCAGAAGCAGTACAGTTGTATACCTGTAGAACATACGTTTAATTGAAAACACAGAACATGACTGTTACAGTGAGTCTTAATAGAATAGGAATATTGGCAAGCTGCTCCCCATGTTGGAGCTTGTGTAAAACAATTACCCATGGGTCAGGCTGACTTCAAAGGGAAATCACCTCATTAAGATAATTGCTGGAAACAAATCTCCCTTGGTGCTAGCAGTGTTTCATTCCCTCCAGTTGCTAACTCAATCAGTTTGTTTGTTCACATGGTTAATATTGTCTCTGCCTGGGAAAGAATTAGAATTTTTAAAGAAATCTTAAAAAGACAAGCAAAACCTAATATAAAATCTGAAAATGTGAGTACTTACAGATTTTACTGACCTGCAATAGCACATTAGGAGTAGAGAAATGGCTTATTTTATATTTGTGTTAATATCTTTTGTTAAAGACGTTGCACAAACAAAATTATCAAAACAATGAGAATTGTTAATTTCCTTTCCAGTTTCTCAATTGTGTCATAATTCCATTAAAATAGTTTATTTCCACTTTGTTAAGAATTTTAATTTTGCAACATTTCTGTGCTATAGTTTATACTTTGACTTTGTTCATTCTGAGCATTACAGAGACCCACAAGCTAGATTTCAAAGTACTTTTACCCAGCCACTTAAACTGAGATGACTAACACCGCCTAACCTGTAGTCTCCTGTGGACAGGCCACAATACACTATCCCCTATCACAGCAAAGGAACTACAAAAAAATATCTGTTTCCAATTGCTGTGTTTTATGACCCATCAGGAAAGCTCTACTTCTCAACAAGATACTCATCGGATCCTTTCCTACAAATAAGTGGGTTAGATGCGAACCAGCTTCTAATCTTTAAGCCTTTCCAAAGCTGTAGTTAAAGAGCTGTCAGAGGAAGCAATCAATCACTCGTGCTGAAACTGAGAGGATACATCTTCACAGCTGAGAAATCATCCTACCTCTTCACTTAGGAAGAGATGTAGACTAAGTATCTAAATGATTTCTACTTCAGCATTTGCATATCCAAAGATAATTCCACCTCTGTAAGGGTCATAAGTACTAGCTTGGCCTTCTGAGCTTGCCCATACCTCAGAGCAAATACTAATCTGTTCACAGTATATGTGTTAAGCCACCTATGCAGTTAGTATTCCCTTTTTTCAATCATGGTATTAGTTTTTTCTCACAATTTTTTGTTCTTTGAGAGGATAATTAACATATTAACTATCTGGGTGGGATCCCAGCACAAACGTATGCATGATAAACATTAAAAATAAATATTACAAACAATTCCTTGAACTTAGATGTCTCTATTTCTTGATTTCTTCAGCAATTAATTTAGGGAAATAACAAAGAGAGCTAAAATAATAGGATTTGCTTGTACTGTAGACTTTTACAACTGTTTTTTCTGCTTTTTCATTTCTTAACCTATGGAATAGCAAATGAGAAGATATTAATTTATCTCCAAACTTTTAGGTCTTAGCTATGCTTAACTTGGAGGCTGCACTAAAGATGTCTTCATTTGATTTAATGGAAGTAAAATCATTTTTATCTAGCATCTATTTCTTGGATAAAATGCTAGCTAAGTGAAATAAAAAGGTGCAGGACCTTGCTCTTTGTCGCAGTTACATTGATTTCAGTTCATGTGCAAAATAGTCAACATAAGCTAAAATATAACTGTTGCCAGAATTTCCAAAGGGGGCAGTATCTTGTCTGCATGGAAGTCAATGCAAAATCTGACTTTAGCAACAGCAACATTTTACCTAAATATTTCAATCCAGAGCGCGAACATCTGGCTGTTTTCTTTTATGAAAATCCTACACATCTTAGTGACTTAAACTCCTATCACTCTTTCTAGAAGAGAACCCCAGTATTTATTCCTATGTGTGTTAGGAAGAATCCCCGCAAAAGACAATACTGATTTTAAAATGGCTAAAGAATATGAGTAGTTTCAAGTTTGGGATTCAAGGCCTCTTTTTCCAGAAATGCAAACTCTGAGAATGAGGCTTCAAGGGGTAGCTGAGACATGAGCAGAATGAAACACGTGTGAAGAAATGACCCCCCCCCCAAAAAAACAAAACAAAACAAAACAAAAAACTTAGAGTTTCATTTTCCTTACTTCAGGAAAGTATGATTTCCTTCCCCTCTTCCTGGCAGTGTTATTCCCTGTCTTGTAAACTGGTGTTTGTCAAACTTGGACTTCCCTATCAAATACTCGCTCCAGTAACACTACTGCCAGATGAAGAGGACTGGGAATGCTATCAAAACTAAATTCACTGCAGCAGTTCCATGTACAGACAATAATGGGCTTTCTATACTATAGCAGGGCAAATGAAAAAAAAAACAAACACCAAGGCTTCAAAGACACCAAGTTAATTTGTACTTTTACCACTTGGCAGCACAGGCAACTGATGCTGTGAAATCAGTCCCTTTACTTGTCCCCTTACAGTGTGGACAAATTGCTTGTTTTATTGAAATATATGTAGATGTGTTCATATGATTGTTTTGATATGTTTTTGGCACATCAGGCTCTTTGATGAAATTACATTAAGTAGTATTAGGATATTACAGTATAACATAACACAATTAGGGCACTATAATAACGTACCATGGGATTGATGGTAAAAAAGAAGTGATTTTATATAAATGAACAAATGTGCATTTCTAAAATGAAAGAAACAAGAAAATAAAGCAGGAAAAATTAGTAAGGAAGTAGTTGGATGATATTGGCAGAAGAGTTTTTTAGAACTGCCTTCACAAAAATGAAAGGCTCACCTCTTCTTTGTCATGTTATTCTCCCAAGCAGAAGAAACCATTAGTATGAAAGAGATAAGAGGCTGATATATATATATATATAAAATATTTTTAAGAGTTTGGCTCCCATTATATGGGTGTACAGAGGCTGCAGCACTAAATTCAAGGTAATTGTTCAGAAAACTAAATCTTGTAAAGACACTGATACTTAATCAACCTGTACCTGCAGGTAATGCTTCACTAGGGCAATTTTGACTACTTTGTGGCCAGCTAGGAAAACAATACCTGATGCTATGGCTGTAAAAGTAGAATAAATCTCATCCACCTTAGAAATCTTTGGGAATACCCACACTAGTATTTTAATTCGGATAATTATTGCTCATTTGAAGCAAATCTCACAGTTATCCAGAATTTACTGAGCATCAGTTCATATTGCAGAGCAACCTCAGAGCACAGAAATAGCCCCCTTAAAGTTAAGTAAAAGATAATTCCAGGAATGCACCTAACGCATTACACCTGCTAATGGTCAGCCTGCCAGTGTACGTTCCTGGCAATCAAACTGGGACCAAGCCAAAGTAAAATCTCCTGAATACACACAGAGGACACATCAGTTCCTTAACATCGTGTTTTACTCCACAAATCTCTGACTGTACCATACTGCTTTCTAACATACCACACTATACCTATACTACATACCTGTACATCTGTGGAAAACATCCTAGATTTTATTTATAGGCAGTGGAAAAAAAAAGCAGTTTTAGGCTGAAATTCATGGGAATTATTTTAGATGTGCACCTGGAGGGGTGAGGGGGTGGAACTGTTCTAAAAGGGAGGTCTAGACAACTACCTCATTTGGTTAGATAAATTCATCTTTGGGGTTTGAAATGAGACACAGTATGGTAGTCAGTTAAACTGCCATCTCTGAGAGTTTAGCTTCATTAACTTATGGGGTGTTGCATAGGCATCTGTGGGAGCCCAAGGAACAGCAGTCAGTTCTGATAGATTCTGGCTTTTAGACCTCCAGTTTTTCAGAAAGATTCCTTCAGGTTCAATTATGCCAGCCATTAAACAAAGAATATTTGTATTTTGTTAACTACTTTTTTATCTCTAAATTCAGAATTTTACTAGTTTAGCTCTACAGGAGAAAGAGAACATTTGGCAGAAGGATCTTTTGCCAAAAGACAAATTGGGTGATATAGGAGACCTGCACTATTCTGCTCCCGTTCAGTATTTCCATAACGGACATTATTATAAAGTATTACACTTCAGGTGTAGTATATGAAGTGTCTTCCTGTATTTAAGAAACAACTAATTGTTTTTAAAAGACGCTACAATAAGAATTAAACTACTATGCAAATCTCAAAAACCAGGAATGTACAGAAGTTAGGGAACCACTTCCTAACCATTCTTTCATATGTAAATGTTTTGCTTTTACTGACAATGACACATCCTACCGTGTCATAGAAAGCTTCATTCTGCTTCTAAAAGATAAGGATGTGCACTATATGCCACATTAATCTCCTTTATTGTATAAAGCCAATCCTTAATTACCTCTTTAGCACAGTTACTAAAGATTCAGAACTGATAGGCATGCACAAGTGAAGTTCATAGTGGGAATGTAAGGAAAATGAAAAATAAAAGTATAAAATGAAATTTAAAAAAATAAAGACTGTAATAACATTAATGAAGGCATGTTGGATTCCCTCTGTATTCTTTTTGCCAAGGATGATGAATACATGGTGTCAGTGATAATGTGATTCTAAAAAAGAATCATGGTTGCACTTGTGTAATCAATAGTTTACCAGGGGTGTACTCTGAAATAATGTTGTTCTATAGGTATATAGAAAACAGCTGTGTAATAGTTAAGAAGCAGTATGCAACTAGTTAATTCAGTTAAAGTATGTGCAAAAGAAAGAGACTTAAGGTAAGTATGGACAATCATTTTGGTACTTTTTGCCTTCCTAAGGTATATTTTATAATGCTGGCAGTTTAATATTTTCCATAGAGATCATGAAAGTAAGCTGGTGATGAACTGAAATACTGAACAGCATATTAATTCCTGTGTAAAGTTAATTGTTTCTAAAATAAAAATGCATACTAAAATCAAGTGCTGTATGTGAATATGAGTATGCCTCATCAAGATATTCTCCCCATGAATCCCAGACAAAACAAGCTTTTCTCAGAGCTATATAAAGCTAAATACCCATAATGAGTTTAAGAACACAGATACCTTGACAGGAAGCAAAGGAAAAAACCTGCTAAAATTAATCGTTCTGGAAAAGTAGAAATGTTACTGTCAGTTGAAGATTACTAATGAAAATATCTAAATACCTTAGAGAATGAGATCATAACTAGAGATACTGAATATATTATATGGGTAGCACATATCAATGACATATGAAAATAGCACTTTGTACGTAGAACTTATACATATTACACAGTCAATGTCTCTGATTATAAATCTTTACTTAACCTAATTGATATTTTTCAATCATTAATGATTCCGTTTTATAAAAACATATGAACTGATGGAAGATTTTATCATTACATAAATCACTGTCTGAAAAATGCTAGGAGTACTCGGTGAACTCCATAATTAGTTCATCGACAAAACTGAAGGCCACAAAAATTAAGCTTTGGGGAGTAGCTAAAATCTGTAGCCAGTCAAGATTTTTTCATTTTGAGCCTTTTCTGCAACTGATGAATAACATGATCTCTGCTTTTCCTGGGCTAATTATTGTAGATGTAAATTATATGTGTGTCTTCTGCAATGAGCTTCTCTAACCTCCAGCACCACTGGTGGCTGAGATCGTGGTGTCCAGATCAGCTCTACTTTTACATTTCTCAGCAATGAGACATCCAGAGCACTCCCAGTCCTATACATCATGCTGCAGAGCACTATGATTTTGTGTACAAAAGCAGCAAGAGTGGGCTGCTCCTGGAGTTGGCAACAAGTCAGGGACGGTGACTACCCTGACCAGGGCACAGCACCGAAGCAAGACCAGGGTGGTGAAAACCCACCAGGTACAAAGGTTTGAGACAAAATGGAGCTCTGGAGCAATGGGCAGATGGTGCTCGGGTGGGGGTCCAGGTGAGACTGATCAAGCAGGTCCACTTAACTCCAATCAATAATTTTTGTGTGTGCAGGAGTAATTTCTTTGGTTATTGCTGTACAGTTAGTAACATGGAAGTACGGTGGATGACTAGGAAGACTCACAAACTGTCACTTCTCTGAGAACACCAGTAGGTCCTGATTGGAATCACCTGGACATCCCCATATGTTTCTTTGTATTGGTCCGGGGTCTATATTTCAGTTCAGGCTGAACACCTCAACCACGCCCAAGCTGTATTTCAGAGGTACCTGTGCTTGTTGCTGTCTCTGCTGGCCTGACTCACTGGCACTCTTCTGGGACTGATCCTGGACCTGGGGTGTAGGAAACCTTGTCTTCAGTCCTGTTTTAAGTCTGTCTGCTTTTATTCTTGTCTGGGCTGCCTGGCTGGGACCTAGCTCATCTCTCACCCTTTCTGGGACCACTGAGGAAGGCTGTGCCTATCACTGCCCTGGCCCTGCTCAGGTGCTATGACCCATTGGAGAAGGTCTGCCCTGGGGACACTCTTAGCTTCCAGCTCACCTCCCTAATGGAGTTGTTCCCTCACACGAGCAGTGGCAACAGGTACTGTTAAATGCATGAGGCTGCGGTTAGGCAGAGGTAGAGCAAGACATTCATGCAAATATGATCTATTTATACAGATGCAAATTTGACAAGCAAGTTCTACAGCAATTCAAAAGACTCATATCCAAACTGGAAGAGCTTGTTTAGTTCTATTTTATGTATACATGTCAGATATATAAATTTGGAACTTTTGAATTTCAACTCAGATACCACTTTCTATTTCCCTATTTGAAATAACTGTTACCAATGCTTCTGTATGTAATCATGCACACCTCCCCATTTTAGTCAGAAATATCATCCCTAGACAGACCGTGTCCAAAGAGAAGACATGGATTACTTCAGGACTCAGAACACACCTTGGCATATGTACTATATAAACAGAATATGGCTGGTTACCAGACTGTTTTTCTAGCAATGGCCAATCATTTATTATCATCAAAATTTCTATTCAGTGATCTGCAGTGTCTGCATAGTAAATTTATGGATATTATTCCACCTTCTTTCATGTTCAAAGGATATTTCCAAGAGGTTGTGTTTTTTTGCTAGCTGCTAACTTTTTGAATTTTCCTTTAAAGTAATGCTTAAATAAAACCTCTGCTGCTTGATGGATGTGATTTTGCAGCCTAAAACCAATTGCTTTTCAGATTGTCTTGTTTTGTTTGCAACCAGTGCTTGTTCATAATTTATTTTCCCTAGGGTCCCATTCTGCAACTTGACAGAATACTATAGATTGCACCACCTCTTCAAGTTCAGAAGAGAATTTTCACATGATCCAGTACACATCTATGATTTGAAAAGTTTGTTTATTTTGCCTTGTCACGTATCACAGACTTCTGCACGATTTTACCTGCTCTATTTTCTGCTGGTGTGGACTCTCAGCCTCAGAGCCCACAGTGCTCTAGCATGGGCCTTGGATATTCGTGATGAAGTCCTTGATCTGTCATTGATAAGTTCTTTGACAAATGTATTTAAGATAGTGAACTGTTCAGATACTATTGCAACTGGGGCTACATGGTAACTAGTTATTTGTTTCATACTTCCTGTTTTCTCTTCCAAGGATACTGCTATGAACCAAGACAGACATTTAAGGTTTTAATGCAGGGGAAAACACAGGATCAAAGCAGTGTCTTCAACTATCATACACAAATCTAATAAGTGTACAAATAAATATTTCAAAGGAAATAAATTTGTGTTAGAATATCACAACTTTTAACATTGTTGAAAAAGCTAATTTTTTCTTAACACCATTTTTTTCCCCTGTTTAATTTCACTGCATGCCATTTCCTGTTCAGGCCTTCAGTCCTCTTTTTTGAGGGGGAGCTCCTCCAGCTGAAGCCCCAGAACACTTTTCTCTCATCCCATTCCTTCTCAGGACAGCATCTGGGCTTCGAGGTGGTCCCCTTGAGCAATATCCTACAGTCTTTCTGTTTCACAGGAGTTCAGTCATATCTAACACAGATGGGCATCCCCTCATGTCAAATATTCTGTCCTGTAGCTATAGAAAAATTAAATAGTTTTGTTTCACCTATTAAATTATAGTAGTGCTACAGTAGCATCAGTATTTCTTATTTATTATGTTCTTGTCTCTTCCAGTTGGTGATGATTTGTTACCATCTTTATCTTTCCTTTGTAGAATGATTTAATGTTCTGTGCCCTTCTCTGAGCGCAAACTAAGAATTATCTGCTTTAGCTGATTGATTTTGTTTATTTCTACTGAGTACTTTCCTCTTTTTGTAATGGTATAAGCATGTTTATTTCAGAAACAATATGAGGGAAGAATGAGGGAAGTGGTGTGGTATTACTCCTATGTGAGACAGCACAGAATGGCTTTGGATTTTATTTGTATTTGTTTATTTTGTTGAACCACTACTGAAATGACAAATGTATAAATGACAGCAAACCCTAAGAGCAGCTACCAT
Source organism: Pterocles orientalis (assembly GCA_011057875.1). NCBI lineage: Eukaryota > Metazoa > Chordata > Aves > Pterocliformes > Pteroclidae > Pterocles > Pterocles orientalis. The sequence goes on along the minus strand of WKFP01013459.1, from coordinate 514,411 downwards.
AATTCAATTGATTACTTTAAAAACTTGAACTGAATGCTTTTCTCTATAGAAAGCCTTAGAAAGCAGTAATGATAGTATACTGTCTCCAGCTATGGGTTAATTGATATACCCTTCAAACTATGTATGCTCTAACATATGAGCACTGGGACTGCGATAGCTCAGCTGGTATAGTCAGGGTGCCCTTAAAAAATGTAGTTTTAGGAGCTCAGAACTGACCTGTGCAACAACCAGGTTATTTTTTTGTTTGTGGTTGGTGATTTTTTTTTGGGGGGGGGAGGGGGGAGGTGTTTTGGGTTGGTTTTTTTTTATCTGAAATGAGCACATTGTAACTGTGTGAACAGTGTCTACCACATTATCACTTACCGCAAGTGTGTACAACTGAAAGCACTTTAACAGGATTTGTGTCTTGCTTTCTCTAAAAATGGTTCTTCTGATTTCTGTTAGAGTATGTGGGCCTTTTGAATTGACTCTAGTTGTCTTCATAACCAAGGTCAATGTTATTTGCTTGTTTCAGACCACATAAGAGGATCTTTGCTTGCAACGATGAGTTTGGTTGGGTTTTGTTGTTGTTGTTATTTTGGTGGGTTTTTGTTTGTTCATTTGGTTTTGGTTTATTGTTTGTTTTTTTTTTCTTAAGGTGTTATCTGCCTCATCTCCTTGGGCAGAGTTCCTTTCTGGAAAAGAATAGGGCAAAGAGGCAAGGGGTGTGTGTGCAACAGCAGAGGAGGAGTAAAGGCGCCTTGTAAATGAAAAAGATGGGAGGGCTGAGTCCATGAATGAGGGATAGTGACAGGTCTACCTACTGGCAACTCTGTGCTGCCTTCATGGGTCCCACAAGAGATTGTCTCTGGTGCCAAATCAGGCTGTCGATCTGAAGTGGACACCAGAAGCAGGGGTGATGGTGACACTATGGTAATAGTGCTCCTCTCATTTTGAATTCCACAAATCATCTCTTCTGTCCTTTCTGGATCCTGTGAGCGCTGACCTGTACTCTCCAAGTGATATGGATGTGGATGCTGAAGGGTAGGGGTGGATGTGTCTTTTACGTGGAGTAAAGCAGTGGAATCATAATGCCTATATGTTCTGGGAGCAAAGTAGTATGGTTTTGGGGCGAGTGAAAGTTCGCCACTACTGGCAGTTTTCTAAGCACCCCAGGACATTGATGTTTGCTCATATGTAATTCAAAATATTCTTCTAAACTTTAAGATGTCCTTCAAATGGGGAAAAAGAGTGAGAAAGGAGAGGAGAGAGAGCAGAAATAAAGAAAAAGAAGTCTGGATTGACTAGTGACTGACTTATTTTGTGGGGGTTTTTTATTATGGGTAGATTTTATTATTGAGATTTATTGTTGTTTCATCACAAGAACAACATGCAAATTGTAATAGATGGTAGGATGTGTATTACAGAAAAAGGAGACTTCATACTTAGTAGAAACAGACATATACACCATGACTGGATTTATTTAATATCTATGTTGTAGATTAATGAGAAAAAAAAATGATATTTAGGTTCAGATTTAAGTCTGAGATATTTTTAGTATAATTTAGTAGCACACACAGTCTTGGGTGTGCTAAACACTACAGTTTATTTTAGAATACTCTAAGTAGTGGAATTTCACAATGTAGATGGCACTTTACTTATTACATGGCTTATTGGTGGCATTGTGCCAATATTTTAAAACTCCAGAATTGTTTCCAAAGTAAAGAATAAATCTTTACTCACTCCTTGACAACGTTTATGGTTTTCCAGTCTACAGTTCAGACAATAGTATTTATACAACAGAAAGAAAAACAATCAGAAGAGTGAGCAGTAAGAACTCCTGTGCTCCCAACTGCACCTAGATTCTTCAAAATGAGGATTTCAACCCTCCTATCACTCCTGGGAGGACATACATGGATAATCTGAACACTCTTACAGAGAATTCAGGTAGTAACTCATCTTTTCATGTACATCTGAGGTAGAATATTGTTCTTCCCATAAAGATTGTCTCTTCTCACAAATGCATACGTTCACTATGAGAGGAAGAGTAACAGTTAAATATTTGTAGTTATAAAATAGGTGATTATCTGTAAACTATTTTGTAACCTAAATATTTGACTTGTGAATACTTGTGTTGTGAAATGTTTTGTGATTAATTTGTTAAACAGTACTGTATTAATTATACTCCATGTTGTCATAAGCAAGAGAAGACCTTGTTTATGATAGCTCGGTTAGCACACTGAATCTATTTTCAAGAATGAGCTATATCAGTTTTAGAAAAAAGCCAGCAGCTTATAAGGTGCCATACAAAAAGCAAAGGCATGTGTGCTGGGGGCACAGCGAGCCCCTGGAAAGATATGAATTTTGGCCAGTCTTGTATGTGTTTCCTGATCCAGTTTACGTGAGGTTATGTTCACTCAGTAAATTTTGAGAGAATTTAGTAACTTTTTTTCTTTTTCCTTCCCCATGGAGAACCTGAAGTCTTTCAGTCTTTTTAGTAGATATACAGTATATATGTGAGATATATTTTATATGTTTTAATGCATAGCTTTCAATGAAAGCTATATTCAGGAAAAGATGTTCTATGCAGGTAAAATATTCCTCTCCTTTCCAAGGATACAAGGAGGTCTCGTGAGTTTTCCTATAGCCTTTGGAGTGTAAAGAGCTATAGAATATTAAGTCAGAGCCCAGAGGTGGGGAACTTAAAAACATGTTATTTCCTCAAGACCTTTTTGCAGAAACTGTCTTGCTTTTAATTTATCTATGTGTTTCCTGATTGCTTGACCTAGAAATGTGTGAGATCACCTTACTACATTTATTTTGGGCCCAGGTAATGTGTCTATGGAGGACACTACTACGTACCTAGTGTGTTATAGTTCTGCTAGCAAAGCACACTTCTTTTGTGGCTAAGTTTAAAAGTTTGTACTTCGAATGTCGTGGTGAAATTAGTTATACTGATATAATCTAAAACCTGGTACTCATACAATCTAATAATATGAAGTCATTCACCATACTTAGTGAACTTTAAAAGATTTATTTTATTTGGATGCCTACCTGTAGACCTCTTTCATCCAAAAACTGGAGTTGAAACTTCCATAGGGTAGGGTGATCACTACCGCAGGGTGATTGATTTTGTATCATTGTTTTATATTTTCCTTCTCAGAATAGAAATGCTGTGGTCATAGTCTATTTTGGGTTTCATTTTGGTCTTTACTTATTTTTCACTCCCTCTTCATAACATTCGAGAATTTTTCCGAAAGACAGCAGAAAATACAATAGTTTACAAAATTTAAAAAAAAACAAAGAACACTTTATGTGACTGCAAGTTTCTGTTGCCTTCCCAGGACATTAAGACAAGGTTTCTTTGCTTTGTAAAAGCATATCCTACCCCTGTAATTTCTGCCTACCTTGTTGTCATTCTACCTCACTATATTAACAATCATGTACAGATTTTAGATGAAGTTGAGGTGTAACTATGTATTATAAGACACTAAATACAAACCAGCTGAGCCTCACTGGCAGTTTTATTAAATGAATTATCTTTTTCTTACTGGTTTTTCCTGCAGTGTCTCATGTTTTGTCTTATACAGGCAGATTTATCCTCTAGTAGTGAGCTTTCCAGGTGTGCCTTTGCATTGATTGTGACCTAAAATAGTGCAAAATTTTTAGCATCGTCAACTTTACTTCTACTCTTATCACTGAACTGCATCATTAAAAGTATTTAAAAGAATTTTCAGAACAGAAAGAGTGTAAAAGCTATACTAAATGCACCAGGAATATGTCCTTTCTGGAAACACTCAATCTCTTTTAATGCATAAGAAGATATATATATGTATTTTTTTTTTTTAAATGGTGATGTGTGTGTATATATATGACCCATTTTTCAGCCCGGTGGTTTTACCTTTTCCCTCACTTACAGATGTCCTGGTCTAGGTTGTGGCTGGGAATAGTTTATACTAACTCAAGGACTTTTCAGCTTCCCATGCTCTGCCACTGAGGAGGTGCATATAAAGCTGACAAGAAATATAGCCAGGACAGCTGACCCAACCTGACCAAAGGAATATTCCGTACCATGTGATGTCATGCTAAATATATAAACTGGAGGGAGTTGGCCCGGAGGGAGAATTGCTGCTTGGGACTAGCAGGGCATCAGTCGGCAGTGGTGAGCAGTTACACTGTGCATCATTCATTTTGTGTATTATTTTGTTATTACTATTATTAATTTCTTTGTTGTCCTATTAAACTGTCTTTATCTCAACCCAGGAGTTTTCTCACTTCTCTTCTGATTCTCCTCTCCATCCTGCTGGGGGTGGGGAGGAGTGAGTGAGCAGCTGCATGGTGGTTATTCTGGCTGGGTTAAACCATAACAACTGAGAAGGCTTTTGGAAATCTCTTGATGAACCTTAAACTCTTAATAGCTTGTTGTTTTCTTTTTCATGTGAAACCATTTAGATTTCTATAATTATAATTCTGTGGAGCAGTAGGGGCTGGATAGCATTAGAATGAGGGCAGAGCAACAAACCATAGCTTTATGTCTTATCTATTTCCAAAGCTCAGGAAAAGGCTAGTTGGAATCTCTAGCAAACAAAACCATAATCAGAAGATTAACCTGGCTACTCACATCCTCAAAGACAGTGATAGTGAGCATACAGGTGCAAGGTGAACACCCTGCACTTCCACAGCTACTCCCTCAAGTTCAGGTAAAGCATGTATGAAAGCAACAGGTTGTATCTAGGCCATGGGGTAAATTCCTTGGCAGCTGGTTATACTGGCTCTATGGCTCCTCTACTTTTGTGGAAAGAGGTAAAAACACCAGGATGTATTGTTTCTTGGTGCTTTAGTGTTCATTGTAAATCCTGACTAGTGCATGGAGTCGTTTCGGAAAGTATTAGATGAAAACTCTGGGGACTTGTGAATATTGTACAGTCTCCTGATTCCTCTGCATCCATAATTCCAGGAAATTACAAATAGTGAAATTGCCAGCTCTTGTTACTTTGATGCCAAAACTTCAGAAATAAGTATCTGCAAATGTCAATAAAGATTTTGAATTCTCTATAGTTTGGCTTTATTTTGCAATGAAACTTAAATCCCAATTAATTTTGTCTCATGCCCAGTTTTAGACTACCGTGTGATCATGTGTGCATATTTCCCATCACACCTGCATCCTGAAACCAAAAGGCCATAAACCAGCAGTTCTAAGACAGCACATCATTAATGATGTAATCTAATGTCATAGAACAATGCAGCCCTTCCATCAAAAGACTGACATAAGCATGCAACACTTACTATAGATGTATAGAACAATGTATTTTAATATGTTTTATCTTCTCCCCTTTCTTTTCTTCTATCTCTTCTCCTTGCCCCATCCCACAATTTTCTTCTTTGGAAAGATACAAAGACAGAGCAGGACCTTCAGTTATCACCAAATTCTTCATATTAGTGAATTTTCACTTATGAACAGATTATATTTTAATCCTAATTCTGAGCTGGAGCACTAAAATGAAAAGAAGTCTTTCAGTGAATTTTGTTATAGGCTTCCTTGGAGGAAGAAAACCAGGTTCACTTTCTAGTTTCAAGAATGACTCTTGACATCTGAAAAGAGAGATTGCAGACCTGAGACCTGGCCAGGCACACACACAGTATCTACAGACAAGGAACATACCAGAGGAGCAAGCAGAGCTCTCTATCCATGGCATCACAGGGAGTTGTCTCATCCATGCCTTGGGTTTAAGGCAGAACCAACTGCATCTGTGTTTTTCCTGGAATAAATGTTATTATTTTCTTAAAGCTTAAACATTTGTAATTAGGAATCCTGAGATGTACATTAAGATTCTTTTACCTCCTGAGTGAATCAAACCTTCTCCTGTGGTAAACACCAAAGCAGAGTCACCACAGATAATATTTTCTTTGGCCTATTCCATGAACAAATTGTGTAGAGTATGTTTAGTTCAGTACTGAAATACAGGAAGTAAGAACCCTCCAACAGGCATGTTTGAAATTGGAATTATTCTGCTGAACCCTTTCTTGTCTTTATGTGTCTGCATATGTGCTAAATTGGGGTGAAAGTTCATATACTCACAAGAAATGTGAACTTGATATAGCTGTTTTCTATACTGCTCATCATACATTTGTGTTCTCTCTTACTTCCCTGCTGGCTTTGATGTATCTTTGGGAATGCTTTCTAGAAAAAGATACACACTGTTGTAAACTAAACATTGCAATTTTATTCCTTACTACAAATACAATTTTGGGAATGCCCAAATTATTACAAATGTTCCTAAAAAGAGCATTGTTTCAAGCTTTCTTTCAAGCTTCATAAGTTCTACAAAGTAAATTGAGATGTTATTGTAAATTACAGTCTTCATAAGTCTGTATCATCTTCTCTTTTTCTGAAACCTTGACTACTTTTTTGCTACCGGACATTATGTGATAACAAAGCAGTGCTTGCATGGAAGCAGAATTTTATAAGGTCATCAGAGCTTACATCAGTAAAATATTGGTCTGGTCATATTATTGTGTTCTAATTTATTCAGTTGATCCTTACACAGCTTTCAAAGCACATAGAGTGTAAAGGCTCAGCCAGTTTAAAAATAAATCTTGGGCAATGAACAAAAAATCTTGGCATAGTACAACTGCTGGCATAATGATACTATGCAGCAGAGTTCAATTAGCTGTTTTCAGGAAGAAAAAAGCCATTGTGTGCAAGAGACTGTACCAGTAGAAGAGTTAGAGAAAAAAAAAAAGTACAGCAGCCCCTTTTTTTCTTTTTTGAAATCAGTAGAACATCAGTCACCAAAAGGAGCTTCATAGACAGAAATGCATTTTGCCAAAAGGAATCTTTCTATGAAGTATCTCGATTTAACATAGGAGTGTTTAAGAAACTTTCTTAATAACAATACGAGTTTGACTTCTCCTAAGGAAAAAAAATATCTTCAGCAAAATTAGAAGTCCTCTTTTCTGTTTCCCACCCCAATGTTACAATTCCAGCCTCTGTTCGAGTTCAATCTCTTCTAACAGATTATCAGACCTCCTGCTGTCAGTGCTCTGTGAAAATGCTGATGAGCCATGGCTGAGATGCCCATATTGCCTGGTCCTTTGCGTTGTCTGCTTAGACATTTTATCAAAAAGTAATCCACATCTCCCAGAGGAGAGGTGTGCAAGTATGGGATGCCATGGTCCCAGAAAAGGGGACATGTGGTGACCCACGATGGGATGGGTAAGGTTGTGGGAAGGGCATGTAATTCTCTAAACATGGCTGTGGGCTTGTATGGATCTGGGGTTAATTACAGAAAGATGTTTAAAAATTTGTAGTTATTTATTAACATTTCCTAAGCATCTAATACTATGGTTTACTTGTTGAATGTTATTGGATTTTAAATGTATAGATTGCCAATTGCCACCAGTTGTCATTAATAAATAATAAACCTCTTCAATCTTAATTTTGCATATTAAATAAACTGAATATTATTTTTTTCATTGTGACAAACCTTCTCTGTGTCTGTAAAAATATATAATGCAGGAGAATATGACAGTACTGGTTTAGGGCTTATTTGATCCAGGACAGGGAGAAAAGCCTAAAAGCTGTTCTAGCCTGCACAGACAGTAACGGTCTAAGAATCTTCAGAAGTCACCAAAGCGTTGCAGGATTACCTAGGTTAATTGGACTTTTATTTACACTACCTCTCTGTCGTTTCCCACTCTATAGACCCTCATGACTGCACCTCTTTTGGTAGCTGTGCAATATTTGGGGATTTCTCTGGGCAATTCCTTTTTCCCTTCAGACTGTTTTGTGCTGAAATAACAGAGTACTAAGACTGGTATTCATAAATCAAATCAACAGCTTAAAACTGGGACAAAAGGTAAACAGACATTAATACCTGACACCACTGAGGCAAGGATGAATAGCATCAATCAGTATTTACACCTCAACCTACTTTTGTTGCTAGTACCACATTATAGGCTTTGGCGCTGATTAGGACCTGATGATGTGCTTGGTTTGGTTGCCTGTTTGGGGCTTGCTGTCACAGGTGTTCATGAAGAAGGGAAGGAGAGCCACTTTCAGGTTGGGAAACTGTCATGGGATTCCAGCATTCCTGTCTCTGTTACCTGTTGCTCAGCTATAAAGTGATTTTATTCCATGATCCACTATCACTACCACTGTCATTTATATTTCTGCACAGATGTAATAATATAAGGATATTGAGAAGGAAGATCTTCTGTGAAACTGAGAATTTGAGCAGGAGCAGGGAGTATTACTGTGAATTGTATTAACAGTCTTTTTCTGCTGTTAGTCATAATTTGTTAGACAGCAGACTTGGAAAGGTCACACAGGTAGACTGAAAGCAGTCTCCTTATAATAGTGCACTCTTTTCACTTTAACTTATACAGATCAAATATCCTTTGCCAAAAATCATACGTGAACAAGGTTCCCCTTCTTTTTCCTTTTCTATATCACCATGTCTGCGTCTCATCATCAAAACTCCTAAAAACTTCCAACATTTAAATGAAGACTTGTTGCCTTTATGTATTTTAAAAATTATGGGTATAAAATATGTTTGTAACCTGATTAATGGAGAGCTGTTTAGCTGGCTAAATGTACGTGTGTACTTTAGGGAGCTCAGTGAAACTAAGTGGCCTAGTAGCTTCCTTGACTAGATCGGCTAGGTCTGTAGGACCACGCAAGGAGCTAAGATAGCTAGTATATACATAGACATGCATTGTATAAACCTCATGTATGTGACTGTGTCTGAAGCTGAATCCTCACCCCCTACTCTCAGTAAGTAGTCCCTAGGAAGGACACAATTTGTTCCCACAAATGAGTTTTGGGCAGTCTCATCCAGAATTTAGCCTGAATTTTTTTCTTTAATTGCATAGATAGTGAGCATTAGGTACACAAATGTGGTATTCAGTGCATTAAAGTAAGCAGAGCCCAACTTTCAGGAATCTTTTGTTTCCCAACCTTATGTTGCGCAAAAGAGCTGATCTGTCCTGTAGTCTTTGATCATTATCTAATTAGGATTTTTGTTTGTTTTTTACCAACAGGTCACATGCCCCTTTTTTGGGTTAAATAAATGAACATTGACAGGACTGCTTTGCTGCTGTTTTCTAGAGCTGTTAGAAGGCAGTGATCACTAGTCAAACAGCACTCAGCAGAAGATCAGAAAGCAGTACGCATGCCCCTCAGTGACAGCACTACTTCAGAGACTCTGCCAGGAGTGAAGACTGATGAGAATTGGAGCTTGTGTTAATGTGTATTTTTCTCTTATTGAAGCTTATTGTTGTTCAGACGTGTCCCAGAAAGTTAAAGACTGTATTTTGGGCTGCCTCATATTTTAGGGAATATAGGCCAGCCTAAAGTGGGAGTGGTATCTGTGAGCTTCCAAGCTGACTTGCACAGAGAGGGAAGCTCAGGATCATAGCAGATGAACAGAGCCCAAGAATATTGACAGAGAGTCAGGAGTGACATAAAGATGTCAGACATTTGTCTGCATGACAGAAAAATACGTCTGATAGATGACACACGTAGATCATGTTTTCTGTCCTGAGGATGGCTGAGATATGATGGATACTTGCTATGAAGATAAATTGTAAGATGCTACAGCAGTTTGGCACTTTTCTTTTAAATTATTGTTGTTTTTGAAACCCTGGGGAGCATTTTGAAACAATAAGAGATGTACTTTGCAAAGACCAAACAGTGGAGGATATTTTCATTTGAATGCTGATTGCACTTGCAGGCTTGTCCAATGTGCTTCTTGATGGGCTCCTGTTATCTCTGATAATCTTTGGAGGTGCAAGAAACAGCTGGAAGTGTATACCAACAAAAATCTCCTTTTATTGTGAGTGCCGCCAGAGAGTGACACCCCATGAGTGATAGCCCCAGAAATACTGCCTGCCAGTAGCACTCCCTCATACCCAAACTGACATTGGTACGAAAGAAGAGGAAGGGGAGAGATGTGGGATGAAGCTTTATCTGTTCAGATTATGAAGAGGTATGACGGACAGCTGTTTGGAGGATATACTGTAAAGAAGATCTGCCCCGTAAGAGTACTTTTGCTTTGTAATTGTTCCATTAAAATACCAGCAGTAAAAAGCTCTAGCTGGGAGGATACGCAGATGACACTAACAGTAGATATTTAGAGAGCTGATCTTGGGGAGAAGGATCATGACTTCCAAACTGCCTCTTTGCTTCCTTTACTTTATTGAATTATTCCAGAGGCAGAGGAGAAACAGCTTCTGCTCTTCTGAGTCATGGTTTAAGAGTCTCAGGGACTTTAAAAACGTAGCGGGAAGCTCTGACTGCCAGTACTACCTTATCTGCACTGGCAATTTGGTAGTTCTCACTGTTGTGTGGCTGCTTATACAAATGTACTGAGTCAGGAGTGCTAGCAGAAAAGAGGTACCCTGTTGAGAATGGACTCCTTAAAAACTATGTGTGGTGTCACAGCATCTGGGGTGAAGCAGTTTCACTGCCTTGAACGGAGCCTGGGCAAATAGAGTATGGCATACAGTGTACTTGTTCTTCTGGGTTTTTGGAGGGCTGCCAAACTTCAGTCAGTCTCTTCAGTGGGTGATGATATGGACTAAAGTTACTAAAGTGTGGTATCCTTTTATATGTTAATGGAAATAATGTACATGGAAGAGATAAAAAGAAGGTTTGCTTTATCTCACATTCCTGACAGCTTTCCCAAACATCATTTTGGTGACTAAGGTTTAGAGAGTACCTGTTAGTACTCAGAACAGTGACCCATTTGTCTCACTAATATTTGTCCACATATGGCTAATAATTGGTCTTTTACATTGAGTTTGCTGTCCACACATATGAAAATGCTACTGCTGCTTCACAGAAGTGTATTCTGGGTTTTTTGTATGTTTTTTTGTGCATCAGAAGAGCTAAGCTTTAATATGTGGGATATTCCTTTCTGATACCTACAAACAATAGTGCATGGTGAGTTTTATTTGGATACTTTCTTCCTCTTGTTTTGAGTTTGTAAATTAAAAAAAATAAAGTATCCATGATGGTTGACTTTATGATCTTGTTGACAGTGAATTGAAAGAGCTGAGCTTCCACTGGTCTTTCATTTCATAGGATTCTCTTATTCAGCAATTCTGTGGCACTGTTGAAGGGATCCTGATGTATTCTAGTAAGGGGATGGATACACCTGACTATTGAAACACACTAGATTTCCTCTATATTTTTTTTCCCAACATAAATACCTCTTGCATATTTCTTTATCATAAGTATATATGCTCTACCGTACCAGAAGATGTCCCTTTGTCTTTCTTTGGGAGATTTCAGTCTTCATAACTTCTTACAGTTTGTTGACCAAGTTTTCACACTCTAAATTACTCAGAATATCTGTTCCTGTAGTTATTCAGTGTAAAAACATCCAGGTATCTTTTGACTGTGCAGGCAACACTGCTGAGCCACCCAAATGCTTCAACTAGTTTACATCAGAGAATCCTGCAAGTTCAAAGCACTTCTGAGTTTATGAGAAAGTAGGCAAAAACTAGTCTAGTTTCACACAGCCTCCTTGCAAAGTAGCTTAGAGACAATAAAATAAATTTTTGAGTGCAGCAGGAAATATCTCTTTTCAACTTACCACACACCTAATTATTCTCTAAAACAAAATAAAACTACTAAGAGTTCTGTGAACTAAGGGAATTATCTAAGGTATTAATGTGTTAGGCTACTACAGTCAGACTGACATAGCATCATGGAAATAATAGTATTGTGTTTTGGTGAATCAAGATAACTTTTGAGTGAAGGCTGGATGGAATCTTATAACTAGTTTCTGGCATCTAAAGGCAACAGAGTGAGTCTCTATATGAGAACTTTCTCCTCTCTTCCTTTAGCTATTCTCAGGGAGGCATCCTGGCTATGCTAGCTTCTCTCTAAAGCCAGAGGTGAGAGATAGACACCTAGATAGCAATTATCGCACTAAAGATAAATAAAGATAGGTGTTTAGGATACATGTCCTCTGGAGGTCTCTCTCTCATTTCATCATTGAGGAGAGAGCCTGAATTATTTTAATTGAGTGAGTTGAGCCTTCTCCCAGAAGACTGCTCCACTTGTCTTCTTTCAGTGGAGTGGATTGTTCAGCTCCCTCCAGAACAAAACCAAGTACGACTACAAAACACAGCACCTTCAGGAAGAAGTTTCTTTTTACCACTAATTTAAATTTAGACACTAATAACATAATGTAATATTATATTCACTATTTCCAGTTCTTGCATTTTATACTCCTGGAATACAGGAGTATTAAAGCAGGAGTATTAAACTACATAACCTCTGAGCTGATCAGTGGTTTTAATGGTTTTGTTGTGCCCCTTATCTTGCTATACACCTTCTTTCACATATTACCTGACTGACAGATCTCAAGTTTAGCACTACTATACAGATTACCTTCTATTCTAAGGCAAATCTTTAACTTTGCTATAACTGCTGTTGCTCTTTGCCCATATTTCTTTTCGTATTTTTATATTAAAAAAGACAAAGATGAAATACCTCTTTCTTTTAACGTCCTAAATATGTTACTGTTAAAAGCCACTGAGTACCAGCAAATTAGGACTTTGTGGTCAAAGTTTCTGTTTTAATTACACAGTTTGGAAAGTTTAAACCTCTTCTGACACAAACAAATCCATCATACCTGTGGAAGACATAGATAATGAATTATTCAGTCTTTCTTACTAGGGTCAATAGGGGTGTTTTCCCCACTGTAAAACTTGTAGACATTCCTTTTTAAAATTTCCACAAGATGTAGCTGTGTTTTTCATTCTCATCTGAGTGGCCAACATTTCTTTTTCTTCGTGTGCATTATCAGAGTTAGCCCTTTGAACACACTTTTAGAGGTATCATATGTTGATGGTATATTTGGATATTCTGAGAAAAAACAAATTCCACCCTGGTGAATCATGTATATTGTCCTGCATTTCCAAAGGGAAAAAAAAAAAAAAAAAAAAAAAAAAAAAAAAAAAAAAAAAAAGAAAAAAACAGAAGTAATTTAAACTGCTGAACTTGAACAGTGTTATAGTCCTACTCTATTTCAGAAGACTAAACTATGCTGATCCCAATTCTAATGCCATAGATCTAACTTGAGGCAGTCTTTTATAGCAAAACAAGCTGACATGTTCAAGTGCTGGGTAGAACCATTTCTGGTGTGCTCAGAAGCACTAAAACATCTTTTTATCTGTGCTGGTTTTGTGCATGACAAGTTTTATTTCAAATGTGTACTTACCTAGAGCTTTTTGCTACTCCATCCAAATGCAGATGATTTTTTAGGGCTCTTAGCAAGGAGACATGGTGTAGCTTTGTAATTCATGCCCATTTTGTGTAGGAGGGACACATTTATTAAATCTAATCTTGACTGACAACTAGTATCATTTGAGATACTAATTTTAACATAAAACTGCTATGTATTTTGGACTCTGCAAATATTTCCTCAGAGGTTGAACCAGAAGTTATGCTGATTTTTCTCAGTAACACTTCATGTGATCAACAGTGGAAAGGTTTCACTGAAGGGTCTTAAACTTCAGGATTAATTTTTCCCACTTACCTGACAAGTCCTTAGTATGTAGGCTCCTGATACTGCCTGAGATACCACACTGCTAGTAGTTATGGCACAGGACTTATAGGAGACCCTTCTGACATGGCAGCTGGAACCAAAGCAGGGTCCTAAAATGCTTAAAATCCCACTGGACACCTATGTTTAGCCACCCAGATTGCTCCTTGTCATAGTGGACTATCTCTTCAGGCTGAAGGATTGCCTCCACAAAGCTGGTATGAATTTTGTGATGCAGCAGGATAGGGAAGAGCGACTACAACTTGAGAAGCTGCAGGGGTAACTAGATTTCATAACTTTGTTTCAGTGCTTGAATACATGCTTCTAACTTGTAGCACACATAAATTTTTGACTGCAAAGCAAAAACACAATGAAGAAATAGTGAGCAAAATACACATCTCAATCAAAGGATTAAAAATTTTCCTTATGACTGGCTTGAATGGGACTTCACATGGTTTTAGCATTGGCTCTATGTCATTAACCAGGCAGATTCAAAGAGTTCATACAGAGAATTCGTGCCCAAGAACATGAGGGAGGGCACCACCCCATGACAAAATACATGATTGCTCCTGCCTGTCCCCCAAGGGGCTTTCTGCTCAGAAATGCTATTGTCCTCTTGGCTAGAATCAGGAAACCCCATATTGTTCCTTGAGATCAAAAAGTATACAATTCAAACTGTGTTTAAAGTTGTCACTGTGAAAAACTAAAACCAGAAAGGGCCATTTGCTTACCTACCCACCCACATGTCTCTTTTCACGTGGATTCATTTTTTGCTTGGCTTACTGTAAACCTTTTTTTTTCTTAGTAAGCACTTTTCACAAAAAAAGTTTCCAGATGATTTGTTATTTCTTTCATATTCATTCCCAGATGTGAATATACCAGTGATTACTATTGTGTGCCTGAATTTCTAGAATACATTACTTATGAATTATAATTTTACAGCTTTATTGTCTATTATTCCCCGAGCAAATTCTCAGCTGGTGCCAGTCAGTGTAGCTTCATTGATTTCACTGGTGCCATTTGACAGGTTGAACCATTTGAATATGTTTATTTTAAGGATCTGATTTTCTGTGCTAGTCATCATCTGCAGACTGCTATAGAGGGTAGTTATGCATATTCCAAACTGAATTAAGGTGCTGATCCAACAAAACAGTTACAGACACACTAAAGTTTTATCAGGCTTTAAGTGTGGCCATGTAGATAAAGCTATGCAGCATTTAGTAGGTTTTTTAGTCTTCTGTAGAGCATGAACTAAGTATGTTTTTTAAAAACCCCATAAACTTACCTAGGGTCCTCCAACTGAGAAATACAAATAGTACATAAAGTACAAGTACTAACATAGAGAAGGCAGGATTAAGAATAAATGATGCTTTAAAGATGGAATTGCAAATGTGCTTTGCCATTCTGACAATTCCCTCCTACCAATGAGGCTCTGGAGTGCTGAGTGAACGAAGCAATGGCTAACATCTAAGGAAATATCTTTTTTTCACAGCTCGAGCAAGATCCCAGCACGATAGTGGGGTTTGTTATGCATCCTCTGGAAGTGAAATAACACAAAAAGTGACATAGGGAAGGTCAGTGGCCCTCCAGGCCTTAACATCGTCCTTAACAGTGAAGTTGATACGTTGTTATCAATGTCTTGTTCAATACTTACACTGACCTAATAAGCCTAGAAGATGTAACCTCTGAGAGAAGCAGTCCTCAATCTAAGTAAAGTCAAAACAGGGTATGTGCTGGAGTCTGCACAAAATACATAAGACCCTGCAGTAACACCAAGCAGAAAATATCAGCTGGATAATAAGTTATTCAAGATCTCCTCTTTTTCCCCTATGTTCTCAAAATTTTTATTCAACACCATGAGCTCCAGTAAAATGCAAAATTTACAAAAGGAAGAAAAAATGTCACACGAAAACAAGTAAGCAGTACTTTTTATGAGCTCTTAAGATTATTTTGTTTATGCCTTTGGTCACTGTAAGCATTTTGATCGCTGATTATGCCAGTGGTGGTTTAATGAAACCAAATAATGGTTTGATTATAGATATAATAAAACATTTTTTTCGAAGCTGAGAAATCTGGAGCAGTGAGATAAAGATTAAACTGGAGTTTAATCTAACACTTCTGGTTCTTAGTTATAAAACATAGTAGAGTGCAATTAATTCCAGTTTTACTAGCCACATTGACAATATTACCTTTTCTTTGCCAAATGCTGTTTATTTTTATCATTGATGAGTGAAGTTTAATAGATTTTTAAATCTTCAAAAGAGACAGGTTTTGCAGAAATACTTATTCAACAACTCCCCAGGAACAGGAAAACAGGTTTAAAAGAAGAACAAGTCATGTGGAAGTTGTGACACTTTCCATATTACTTATACATGAACTTTACCCCAAGCACTTCCCTCTATCCACTTTCCAATATTTCTTCCCATTTGTGAAAACATTTATGGATTAACACTGTCGTGTTTAAAATAATTTAAATTGTTTCCTTTTTCTGAGGAATAATTTTATTACTCAACATATATTTGCAGATATGACTGAAATATCTGCCTTCCTTTGCCAATAGAATCTGTCATCTATATTAAGCAATTTATGTTGCCTTTTCAGAGTGGGAACAGAGAGATCTGTATATCATCTATACATTAAACTATGCATCATATTTTTAATGTAAAATGAGAATAAATAACATAGACTTGTTAATCACACTATCAGCTGTGTTCTAAGATGAAAAATTCAGACTTAAAATCTACCCTCTCCATCCTGAGATCAGAGTCTAAAAGCTGAAGATAAAAATCCTGTGCAATCTGGATTTAAGTTGGATAAACACCACCTAATAATTTGTAAAATTCCCACATTAAAAACAAACAAACAAACAAAAAAACCTTACTAAACCAAAACATAACCCCAAGCCAACAAAAAAATTACCAAAATATTTTTTTTTACAAAAGTATAGGCCTGTATTTGTAAGAACTTTGTGTTGTTTTGACTGGGAAGATGATATCAGAAAGTAACACAAAAAAAAAAAGGACCTACTTTTCACCATATGAAATACACATTCTGTCAACTGGTATGACACAAACTATTCCCAGTGAAATTGTTTTGCAAGCCTGCAAAAGTAAAATGTTCACCTTTTGGAAATGTTATTTTTTCTGTGCTTTACTTTTGTCTCACTACAATGCAGCGTGAAATAAACTGACAGGTATTTTTATGACTTTTTTTTTTTTATACCAGATGGTTCAATCTTTTCACTTAGCATAAACATATATTCCTCCATAGAGAAGTGCTGATATTTCATGTGTAGAATAGCTCAGTACCTCCAACCTCTACTTGTCTATGGATGATAAAATTAAGCAAACATAGTAATTATGGGAAAAATATCTTTTTCAACCAATTTCCAGTGACAGAGTATGAAAGGGACTAAGGCAAATATGACTATCGTCTTCAATTAAATTTCTTGTAGAAGACTATTTTTTTTTCAGGGCTACAATTAAAAAGAAAAAAAAATGCTGGTGTTGTGCATAAGGCTACCTGTAAAAAAGCTTCAGTCTGTGACCAAGGCAGCTAAAGAAGCAGAAAGCCATCTGAAGTCAGGTGTCTAAAACCAAAATATATGAGAGGAAACCAGCCGAACTGTGCAACATATCAGACAAATGTTAATGGTACAGAAGTGGAGGAAACCGTCTGGAACTTGGAAAATTTATAAAAGGCAATTGACTGATGCACTGTTGTGGCCATAAAAATAATTCTTCATGAAAAATTTAAATAAACTTCTAAGCAGGCATTCTAGAACTGGAGATGTGATTGAAACAAGAAAATGTTTACATGTTGTACACAGAATTCTGGCAGACTAATGTAAATAAACTCAAGGTCTTTAAATTATATTGCTATAGAAAATTCACTGAAAATTATCCAGATTAAATATCTGAATATTAAAATTGTAAATTGAGATTTGCCAAGGCAATGTTAACACACTATAGCTAAAAAGAACATATCACATTGCAAACTCATCATAATCCTGATCTTTCAGGGACCCTTACAATTTACTGACATTCCAAGAAATCCTGAAGGAGAAACAGCCAGAGGAAGGAGGAAAGAAAACTGCACTGATAGCTTGGTACATTGAGCTACATCGCAGTGGAATTTGAAAGCAGTGGTCAATATCTGTCCTGTGCAAAACACTGTCTCATCAACAAATCACAGTATGGCTATATATAATACAGTACAATCTATTCCAAAATAGGTTACTTGATGGCTTCTTCCTTGTACTGCTTATTGGCACCCGGATCACTGGGTAAAATAAAAAAGATAATGTGTATGTATGTAAATATAAAAGTCAACACTAACTTTTCCAAGAGTTTCTGTTAGGTCCTATATGATTTGCAGGAACTTAGCAACAAGTAATTTAAACCGCCTTTCATCTCATATGGAAATTTTCCCTGGAGATGTGGGTCAGGACATAAAAAAATTTTGAAAAATAATTGTAATAAGTCCATCATCAAACAACTATCTTTGCATAAGAGTGATCTAGTAGTATATTTCTAGTTTAGTCAGTAGGGAACTATTTTGATATACAGTTGTGGAAATGAAATTTTTCCATAATTTCCTTGTCTCCAAAACTTCACAAGTTTTTCCTGCAAAAACTCCTCTTTAACATTCCTTTACATAAAAGTTGAAATGTTTATCAATAGCCTAGACAATGTTAGATTAGTATATATATTCAGAAAAAAAAGTCCTTCTCAGAGAGCTCTTTTCACAATATTTCCCTAAGAAATTGTGTAGAGAAGACAGGCTGCTAAATGAAAAGACTACATTGCACAGATACTTGGTTACACCAATATTACCAATTTGTTCAAAAGCTATGTAAGTCCATGACCAGGTTTTACTAATGGAGATACAGTTTCTTCCCATTTTTTCCACATAAACAGAATAGTTTTATTTTCAAAATGTCTTGTAATGAAGAACAAGATGTGTGTATGAGGGGAAGACAAATAGAGGACGGAAAAGCCTAATCTACTTAAAATATATAGAAATCATCACGTCAAAAGTGTTCAAGAACTCATCTTATATGATAGCCTACCTCCCAGAAAATGTTCTGTGACTCCTGAAATACAGCTTTCAGGTTTATCACACAAGATATTGGCTGCTACAGCATTTGTATCAATTCCATACCCTTAACATTTCATTCTGCAAACATATGACATGAGAACAAAGTGTAACAAACACTGAAAATTAATAGTGACTCAAAGATAGAGAATTCTAAGTTGTCCATGAATAGTTAAAGGGAGGAATTGGTGAAATTCTCACAGCCATCAGAGGGTAAAGCTCTAAATGGTTTTACAAAGCCAGCAGCAAGTGAATATGACAACCAGTTTTAAAATGTAACCTCACAAATTCCTGAACAGGGATGTTTGGAGTGACTACTTAGAGATCACTCTGGAGAACCCTTCAATCAACTTAAGAAATAAAATTGCAAAACATTTTTTTCTCATTATTTAAAGTCCTAGAATTCCTAAAAACCTGTTATCAACACCTTTCATTGCAAATTATTTAACACATTTTTTCCCATTCCTGACCTACGACTATTACTTCTTTAGCTTTATGCAGTACAGAAATACTAGTTGCTTGATCTTTGGAAGTGTTAACTCCTCTAAGCTTGGACTCTAATATTTTTGTTCTGTGGTCTCTCTGAGATTTTCAAACTACGATGAGCTTATCCAGACCACATATGGTCCGAGAAATGTCTAAAGAAAGTCTGATATTGCAAAGAGAAAGACAAAGAGTGACAGCTCTGCCTTCCTTTGCCAATAGAATCTGTTACTCTTTAGCATGTTAAAATATCTGAAACAAGCTCCTGACAAGGGATCCTTACTATGTCAAAAATTTTCATCTCATAGACTTTGTTTCTATGAGTTGGAACAGACTGGGGTGTGTGGTGGATGGAAGTGTGTTTGAAAAAAATTAACTGAAGTAATTTTTCCACCAGAATACAACTATTTTCTTTAGAAGTATTGCTCCTGTGCTTAACAGGTGTCACAGATTTGTTGGACACCAGGATGGAAGGTGATAGCTCCTCAGATTCCGCAGCACTGAATCCCAGAGGGTAAAGCCAAAGTTCATCCTAAAAGGGAGAACAGGGATACAGAGATATGAGGTAGCTGAATCATAATTTTCAAGACTTGTATCTATTTGTATTTATGGAGACACTTCTCTATACAATATCTCAGATGTCACTCAAAGGTATTGCTGTTTTCAAAATAATATCCTTTTTTATTGTTATTATTATTATTTTCAGGCATTTTCCAATTTTGATAGCAGCAACACAACAGCCACAGAAGGAAGGCAATTGGGATGAGGTGGAAGGGAAATATCAGTATAGTAAAAACCAAATTTTGTGTCAAAGAGTTTTCATGAGCACTCAGCCAACCTAGGTGACAGGATGAAAGAACCAGATGTTTTTTCGTGTTTGGAATCTCTGTTCTTGACCAAAACTAATAAGCTGTACTTCTCTTTGTGTACTTAATTCTCAGCCAAAACTAAGAGCCAATCCCTCAACTGATATTATGGAAAACTGGAAATGAGTCCTCAACATTTCTTCTCATGATGGTCAATAAACTTTTGTTACACTCTTTAAAAAACTCCAGATTCCATACAGGCTGAGGGCCCTTCTCTCATTTGTAAGACAACACTGATATGCAGGGTCTGCAACCCAGAAGATTCGGAATTTAAATAGTCAGGCACATCACTTTTAATACATTGCTGACTGTAGTTTTTAATTATTCGATCATGTTTCTAGGACTGAGAAAGAATATAGCGTAACTTAGCTGACCTACTGTCATGAACTGTGAATTGCTGTATCCAACTTTGCAAACAATTTTTAGTCTGAATATTGTATTTCTGTTTGACTGTGTACTTAATTCTCAGACAAAGGATAACAGGATAATATGATAATATCTTAATAAAGATATTAAATAAGACCGTCAGGACTGTCTCATGAATAGTCTTACACCTAAAAAATAAATAAATAAATAAATGGGTTACAAAGTAATTATATTTGCAAAAAATTAATCAGCAAGTTATTTCTGAATAACAGCCAAATTCCATGAAAGGATATTTACTGAGTGAAATATATGATCTGGAATGTTCATCAATGCATATCTGAAATATGTATGGTTTTGGAGTACGATTAATTGAAAAGGTTCTTCTAGTTCAAGTTAATATTGTGTATCAGTTATAGAAGAGAGATAGGGACAAAAATATATTTTAGTCTTTCTTAGATAACTGCAATGTCTTATGGAAAATTCAAAGGCCAATCTCCTTCCACCAAAAAAACAACTGCCCCTCCCCCAGTTGTTCCTTCTTCTTTTTGTTTTGTCCCCATTTTAAATACCTAATATTAAGCCTTTTGATTCTGAATTTTGTCCTTCCCCTGTTATCGTCCTCCACCAGAACGGTGGATCTGAACGTTGTGCAGCTCGGGAAGAAGTTTATTTCTGTAAAACACATCCTGCGAAATAGACGTTCTTGTGAAATAATCAGGATATAGTGATACAAAAAATACTTAGTGTAAATCACCCAGGGATGTTGAAATATACAATTTCCGTTGTTTGGTTTTTTTTTTTTTTTGTCTTGTGAGCAAATTCCAAAAAAAAATACAGTGCCCATGGTTAAAATGACTGTTCACAGTTTTGAGTAGCGGAAGACTGACAAATACCAGGAGAAAAAAACCTGTGTTACAAAGAGGTTTTTGGAATTAGACATTGCCACAGAAGTAAATTTCCTGGGCTGGGTGACTGCGGTGTAATCTCTTTGATGACTGGCATACAAATAACAGTTACATTTAAGTTACATTGTATTTCATCATCACCGATTTCATTTACCAGGCAACCTGCACGAGACATATAAGTAGGTGTGCTCAGTAGAGGGGCAGAATCAGTTTCACTGGA
The DNA here is from genome assembly GCA_011057875.1 of Pterocles orientalis. NCBI lineage: Eukaryota > Metazoa > Chordata > Aves > Pterocliformes > Pteroclidae > Pterocles > Pterocles orientalis. The sequence continues at coordinate 492,936 of WKFP01013459.1, read as the reverse complement.
ATCAATGTTTGCTCTGTCTTCTGAGAGTGTGATGAGTTGAACGGATTATTAACTATTTCGGTCTTAATATGTTACCAGATGAGCTTCATAGTTGTCTGTTGGTTTGTTTGTTTGCTTGCTATATTTGCATACTGGACAACTAATTTAAAGCTAATGTTGCACTAAACAAATTGACCTGAGTTTTGCTGATACTACTTCAAAAAGAATACTGCCTTTGAATTCTCTACTGTCTCCTCTAAAATTTATTTCAATTAAAATTGTAAGGAAATTTTGAGACTTTAAAACTGTATAATTTCCATTGTAGAATAACACATTGGTAAGTAGTCAACAGAGGAGTGGCAGGTTTTTTCTTAGTTCTACATAAACACACGCATATACATGCATCTATGTGAATACCACATTTTTCACTTTATTATGCATTACCAGCCTAGTCTATAATCCAAGCATTGCTTACTCATATTCCCTTTCTAGGCTCTTACAAAGTCCCTTTCTTGCACCGATGCAAGCTTCCCAGACAACTGATGAACAATAAAACTGACAGGGTGGAAGAGCAAATGCCCAGCACTTTTGTTTCACATAGACTCTGCTGCAACTTTTTTTAACTGATAATTTCCCTTCAGCCTTGACTTTTTGCAAAATTAATGATTTTATGTCTTAAAATATTAACATCTCCCACCAGCCCTGTGCATTTTAAATGCCCATGCCATAATCTGCCATCGTGTAAGGACAAAGGGCAAAGTAAGAATATGATATTCTTAAATGATAGTTGTCTTCATATTATAATTCAGTTTGCACAGATTGTATTGTTCCAATTGCTTTTTTTTTCAGAGGGAAAAAATACATTTACTGTGCCTCAGAAAAGTGGGCCAGATCTGTCCTTGTATATGTAAAGGCACTTAGGCCAAGAGGTTTTCTGGTCTAATGTAGTCTGGAGTTTTTTGTGGAACTTAGCAATAGCCTTATCTAGAAATGTCATTCTGACCTTAATTAGTTCTGGCATTGTGATTACATCAACAGCCAACATGGCTCTTTACAAGCTGTGCAAGGTACTGCTTTGTAGTGTAAGCTCCCACAGAGTTCATGAACCTTTTCTTAGTACTACCTGGCAAACAGGACAGAACCACTGTTGATACCTTTTTTAGTCTCATTAACATAGCAGGAACTTTCACTGTAAAGTGACAGCATTATTGCTACTTTGTCAGACAGCTGGCCTAGTTGTAAAGATGAAGCTATGGCATGAGAGCAGCACAGATATATCAGCTTTAGACATTACTGAATCTATTCTATTGGCCGTGCAGCAATCCTGAACACCCAGAAGGAAAATGTCTAAGAAGCAAGTAGAAAATGAGCTACAGAACATGTAATATGACTAAAACATGCTATCATATCTTGCACCCATTATGATGCAGTGAGTAAAAATATATCCATTTGTCAGCGATAGCATGGAAAAGGTGATGAACCACACTTTCTTCAAGAAACCTGTTCTCGTTTTCCTGTTCTTCTCTATGGCTCATTTATTCTTGGTATAAGTCTAAACATATTGCTTGTATCAAGCATGATTAGAGATGCAAGAGTAGGCCTGAATAACTGTTTTTGGGAATTTTGGGCCTTTTTTTTTTTTTTTTTTTTTTTTTTTTG